>JAOBAT010126077.1:0-11334 GCA_026413305.1 Hydrozoanthus tunicans
GAGGGGGGTAGGGGGCGTGTAAACCGTACGCCAAGCCTTCATGCCTTTTTGATACTCAGACACTGACAAACGTTTTACAAAGCCTGACTCGTTCAAAGCAAACAAAATAATAGTATGTCTTAAAGCTTAACGTGGGAATTACCGTTTCCTATCAAACCAAAGCTAAAACTACATCATCATTATTTTAAAAAAGTATAAGTTTAAGGTACATGGACTTTTCAAAGTATTACGGTAGCGAGCCAAACGTTAAGCTAAGAACGGTTTTTTGAGCAGACCCAGTTTTTCGTTCACGATTGAAAAAACATGATCAGAGTTTTACTTTTTAAATCAATAAAAATCTATTTAAGTTATCGCCTTCTTTTTAACAGGAGATTCTAAAAACTATATTTCTATACGTTTTGCTGATATATAGCCCATCATAAAAGTTTGTTGTTCCACGAAAAGGGGGAGAGGGGTCAAGATCCGACCGGCCTCTCCCCTAAACTCATGCAATGACAAAGTTTTTTTTATTATAGTTAGCAATTATTTTTAGAAAGGTCCACTGACCTGCACATTAAAGTGGCATGATTTTTTTTGTCTAATACATTTTTTTCTTGTGAAATTGAGTTTTAACTAATTTTCCTTACGAGTCTTTTGGTTCTTGTGATATTGCGGCTTGTGTACGTGTTTTGGGAATTACTGTTAAGAACCTACACAACTTACCGAGGTACTGCTCCAAATATGATGAAACAAATTCCTTGAGAGTGGCGTTTGTGATGGCGTTTGAATCAAGAGGTCTTGTTTCGTTTTGAGTATGAGGAAATCCTATTTTCAGTGACTCTGTTCATGCAAGCATGCAATTTAAACAAATACAAATTACAAATACGAATTAATTAACTATTAAGTTATTAGAACACCATGCAAAAACTCAACCACAAAGCCTATAACTTGAATGCACTTGGAAAACTTGATGAAAATAGTGTCCAAGGTTTTCATGGCAAAAAGAAACCCGTAATTCTTAAACTTGAATTCTTATAACAGGTATTTCTCAAACCAAAAAAATGTACGTCAATAGAAATTTTATCAGTTTCTCTTTGGTTACAATGTGAACCCCATTTTCGTAAAAGGGGTTTTATCTATTGGTCAAGCTCGGATTGGGATTTGGCGTCGGTCTTGGTTACAGGTTGCTTAGTGCGACGAGACATCTGCAAGATCCTTTTCCTGTTAACGAGCTTGATATGTTGCTAACTTCATGTAACGTAAATATCAAGAAACACTGGTAATGACCATTAAAGTGACAATGGTTCTTTCTGTTATTCAGCTTGGGCCAATGAGGGAAATATATTTACAACAAAAGCCACTACATGGCGATGCTTAGTGATGCTTTTGATAAATATAAATATCACCGTCCAAACTTTGAAATTTTGGAAACCCTCTCATAGGTTTGAAGACCCAACGAAAAGCAGCTTCTTGTACATTTTCAAAAGTTTTCGTTAAGTTTTAAGTATTAGGCCTTTAAGGGGATAGGTAGTTTTAAGGAGAAATGAGAATTCTGGGCATTTTAGAGAAGTTTAAAAATTAATTTTGAAGTTAACATTAAATTCAAAAACGCCAAACTATTATCAAATCAAAGCTGCGCTTGCGCTTGTCAGGAGGGTGGCTTTGGTGCTTGTCCTGAACAATTTCTCTCTACAAATCTAACTCCTAAAGCTTTCATTGTCCCCAAAAACCTTTCACATAATCCTCCCTCAAAATACACACCAATATATCCATCAACGTAGCCCTTGACGAGCCTCTGTATCGTGCTGTTATCGATTGTTTGACCAAAAACTTTCATTGGAGAAATGGTTGGCTGAATGGGAACTGAAAGCCAAACAACAGCATGCATTGACACTATCAAATATAACATGAGATGCTACATACATCCTCTCTTGCGCAGGCAGCCAAAATCTTAGTTAGCTGTTTTTGAACTTCGATTTGTTACCTTCAACAAACACCACTAAGAAATATTGTTGTTCTACAACACATTCACCACTTAACTAGGCTAAATTCATGCTAGCTGAGTTACACCAGATTTAAACAAAACAAAGAACTATGACTATTGCTATTTAGCGTTGCTACAAAACATTTCTGCGTCAAATACATGCTCTAATTTTCTAACTACAAATCTAACTCCTAAAGCTTTCATTATCCCCAAAAACCTTTCACATAATCCTCCCTCAAAATACACTGTAGTAATCTAATACATGCAACTTAACTATACTATAATTTTCTACCCACCAGGGTACTCCATCAGGCTATTATTACTGTTAAGTTTTTTTAATTATCTATAAAGTCAATGTAAAACTAGAAAACACCACTATTCAGAAACCATTTCTCTCCACTTTTTGGAGAGAAAATCGACATTCAAATTGAACTTTTTGTCAAGGAAAAACTTTAAATTGCGTTTTACGTTCTTAACATCACAATTTCCAACTTAAGAAGCTCTTTGGTGTCTTGTTTTGGAAAATCCACATAAACAATTAAAAAAATCTTGGAGCTGTGTTTTTAGTTTCTTAGTTACTTGCAACTTACATGAACAGAAACGTTCACATCCATCGGAACAACACTTTTGTCCATTAGTGCATTGCGCGTCATTATCACATTCATGATCACTAACGGCTGGACACTCTCCACTTGGTGGAAACGTTGGGCATCTGGGTGATAAATCAGGAAGAGGACCTGTACAAAGGCATGCACCTTAACTATACTATACTATAATAACCTATAGACACTCTGCACTTGTTGAAAACGTTGGATATCTGGATGATAAATTAGGAAGAGGACCTGTACAAAGGCATGCACCTTAACTATACTTTACTATCATAACTTATAGACACTCTTAATCATACTATGCTATAATAACTTATAGACAATCTCCACTGGGTGGAAAAGTTGTCCAGACATCTGGATGTTAAATCGGGAAGAGGACCTGTACAAAGACATGCAACTTAACAATACTATAATAACCGATGGACACTCGATCTCTACTTGGTGGAAACGTTCGACATATGGGTGTTAAATCAAGAAGAAAACCTGTACAAAGGCATGCAGCTTAACAATACTATAATAACCGATGACACTCGATCTCTACTTGGTGGAAATGTTCGACATATGGGTGTTAAATCAAGAAGAAAACCTGTACAAAGGCATGCAACTTAACTATACTATAATAACCGATGGACACTCGATCTCTACTTGGTGGAAGCATTGGACATCTGGGTGTTAAACAAGAAAGAGGACCTGTACAAAGGGACGCACCTTAACTGTACTTTTCGATCATTTCCAGGATGTAAAATCCGATGAATAAAAAGATATTTGTTGTTCCTTTACCAGCCTCTATTCATATACACACATTTATATTCAACACATGCACAAGATCACCCTAGGAAATCCTTTTCTGGCTCAGTATTGTACATAAAAGCTTTGTTAAAAATTGAAGCGTACGTATCTACACTAACATTCAAATGTCGGTCTAACTAAAAGCAGTTTCCTTTAAATCTTGATCTTTTCATCGCACACGGCGGAACACATGAGACTTTGAGCGCTTGTTCATGACAAGCTCAACAGTCCATACTTAGTGTGAGCTCTACAACAAACGACCAAATATCTTGAGAAACACAATTGTACATTTTCTTTGAACTGGTGTTGAGTTACAAAGGCAGAGGAAATGAGCATAAAGTTTGTGTCACGACTCATGACGCAACGGTAGTTTACAACAAAACGGGGAGAAGAGTAGCGGGCGGCGACACTTGGTTAAGAGCACAGACGCTTTGCTACAGCGCAAGACGTTGAACATGTTTAAAGATTTTGATCGAACTCGAACAAAAAATTGTAGTCAAGTATTAAGAGTGTTAAAATGCAGAAGGCGATAGCAGTAGTCTCGACAAAAAGTTGATTTGTCGCATGCATGAGTAACAGCTATGAACTGGTTGACAGGTGGCTGCGAAAAAAATAAACTATAAAAAAATAACCTGCCAGTATTCAAATGCTTTTACAAAAAATCTGTTGGCTGAAAAATTAGCTCTAACATGCAACGACTTATTTCCACATTTGAAAAACATTGTTTACTATTTGAAAAGCAAACAATAAATCGAATGTTAAACATATTTAATCTTACCAAAATATTTTTCCATTTGAGTCAAAACTATTTGTTTAACCACGGTGCTGTTGACTTGTATGTTGTCGGGAGTTTCTTTCTCAGCCGCTGAAATTAAACAAATATTCAGTCAGGTTCGTTGAACGGAGGGAGATTTTTTTGGAGGGTTATGGCATTTTCTTCAATACAGGGAAAATTCAACACAGACACGGCAAATTAATTACAACCTATTGTCCTAAAAGAGCACGAGCAACAACTTTGGCAAAATCTTCTGAAATGGCAAACCTTTATGAATTGCTTAAACACAACAGAATAGAAGATCAATGAAACATAGACATCAAAAGTGACGGGTTTTAAGAGTCGCAGCAATCTTTTCTGGTCCAAATTACTTATGCTTACATCGGCAATGATAACTAGACTATAGAAACTACAACTGACGATGGTACAGTAACACATAGTTTTGTCAATTTACGCTCGTACAATAATCGTTAAATAGAACACTCACGGAAAAAATACAACGTTACCACATTGGTTGCAAAACACGAATTTGAACCAAGGCTCTCTCTCCGTAGTTTTCTTGGCGCCGAGAAAAAACCTGAGTACGAGGTTGGTTAAAAAGCGAGAAAAAAACATACCATAATAGCGCTTGGCATATTCATCAACAATTTGTCTGATGGCGGCTGTGCTAACTGCTTTGGGAAGACCATCGAACTTCCGATTCACTTCACTTTCCAGCGATTCTATTAAAACAATATAACAGCAACAGCAACCGTTTGGTTTAAGCAACAACAATTGTTTCCAAAATTATTTCCACCCTAAAATGGTAAACCCAGTCGAGGCGGAGAAAAGGCTACAATATGTAAAGAAGTCTGAAGCAACACAAAAATTTATGAAATAAAATGAAAATTGTTATGAAGTCTATCAACAAAATGTAACAAGCGTGAAACTCAAGTATTTTAGCACTTGCTGTAATACACAGACGTTTAGGAAACAAGCTAGGTTATTGGGAAAGGTGTTTATTTGATAAGAGGCAAAGAAGTGCCGGTTAACATAAGACAGTGGTATCCAGAGCTGTTTAGTTTATTTCATTTTGTGATTAATCCAATAAAACTTCAATATGATGGTCAGCGCGCTCTTGAAAATGTTTAAAAGACGCAAGTGTCTTGTAGAATTTGGAGTTTTGTGTGCGTGTAGTAAGAAAAAGAGGCTCAAAAGGTTGTGAAAAAAGTGTGACGCTAGTTTAAATATCGCGAGATAGTTTTTATAACAGCGCAAAACCCCATGAAAACTGTATGGCCTACAAAGTAGAAAAGTAAAGTCGGGATCGGACGATTAGATAGTATTTAAAATTTTTCTTAAGACACGCAGTTGGCAATGTATAAGCTAATTCCATAAAAATGCGCACAACTCACGAAATGAAGTGAAAGCGAGGCTAAGCTTGCATGGGGCCCACCAAATTTAAACCATTGCGCATAATTCCGATTTTGCGAGTGTCTCTATGTCTTTAAATAAAAACGAGGACTCACTAAACAGTTTCAAGCAAACTTTAGAAAACCGCAAAAATGGAATCAGAAGGCTCAAACACTTGAATGTCAGACACCACTTCATTCTTGGTGATCTTAGAATGGCAACATGATTTTCTTATCCAAAATTTTATCAGAAGCAAAATTTATCGACAAAGTGCAATTAAATATTGCGCCAATTAAATGAAATAACAATGGCAAGCTGAAAACAGAAGAATAGTCTGTTTGCTTTGAAATATAAATCGAAAAACAAATTTAAATCATTTTACCGAGTTTTGCATGGCTTTACTATGCGCTTACGAAACGACTTAAATTTGATTCCTTTAGAGTCAAATATCAAGGACTCACTAAACAATTTCAAACAAACTTTAGAAAGCTGCAAAAAACGGAATAAGAAAGCTCAGACACTAGTTTGTTAGACACCACTTCAGTCTTGGTGATCTTAGAATGGCAACATGATTTTCTTATCCAAAATTTCACCAGAAGCAAAATTTATCGACAAAGTGCTTTTAAATATTGCGCCAATTAAATGAAATTACAATGGCAAGCTGAAAACGGAAGAATAGTCTGTTTGCTTTGAAATATAATCGAAAAACAAATTTAAATAATTTTACCGAGTTCTGCATGGCTTTACTATGCGCTTACGAAACCAATAAAAATTGATTCCTTTAGAGTAAAATATCAAAAATAAACTTACTCACTGCCCGGTCAACTCGTGATTCAACCAGCGAATTAACTGTCTTCTTTTGCAGGTATTGATCTTCGAGGTTTTTTCTCAGACTTGAGATATTTGCTTGCAAAGGTTCTATAGAAGAACAAAAAAGAAAGGAAAATGAGAAGGTATTCTTACACACAAGCGTAACAAAGTTTCTCCGCCCTGGAGTCAATGCAGACAAAAAGCACTTCACAATCACAACAAATAAAGCCCAAATGAAGTTACAACGCTATTTCAAAAAAAGAGAGAAGAACAACACAGCCATACCAAACACATCCTTTGACCATAGTTACTAACTATATATGCTCCGACATAAAGGCGCATTTACAGCAAATTCACGCATATAGCCAAACACAACAAGTTTACGTCAACATACAACAAACTGAAGATCAAAAGCAAACAACACAAAAAAAAATTAAATAACAAAAAAATGTTTGATACAAATACTACAAACACAAAACAAAAAAAGCAAACAACAACAAAAATTAACACAAACAGAACAAAATATAAGTACACCTTTTGCTGTTCATTAGGAGAAAATACAGTCATTTGCGTCAAATGTCAGTAAATAAAGAGTAAAAACATTAGTTTCGGCCAAAGTAACAACACTCAACTGTGTGAAACTATCATTCAAGAACAAAATTTGAATATTCATTATCGTTCATTAACATCTGGAGATTATTCATTTTAGAGAAACAAACAATCATTTAAACGAATATAATATTTATTAACATTTTCGCACACTGATTGTCAATCAATAAGATGAATGGGAGTCACTTATCATTTGCGTTCTTCAACTAGCAATTGAACCATTAACACGTTTGTTTCACAACAATCTATCTCAACTGGACATGATGAAATTTATTGTTCAAACTACACACAAAAAAAACAAAAGAGGTCGACGCTTTGGTCATGCTTCCGACTAGAATACAATACGTAAGTGGTTATTGCTTCCCCATTTAAGCAACGTGGCAGGTACGGCTGCATAAATCGGGACCACTGCCCGCTGTTAGCTGCAGTTATACTACCATTTGAGCGCTGCAGAGCTTCCAAAAGTAGATGTGTGCGAAACTGCCCTAAAGGTAGTCCACGACCTCTGGCCTCCTCTCTGTCCCCCATTTAGGCTTGGATCTCTGGTCTTGAAATGTCCCCATTAATGGCTGCTTATCCACAGAAACAGACTTTTTAAGTTTAGTGTTAGGCCCAGGTATAAGAGAGTTGTTGAACGCTCGTGCACCATCATAGATGAATATGAAGTCTTCATCGGGATAAAGGTTCAGTCTTGACTGGGTCAAGAAATCACTGAACCGATCAGCCGTCATTCGTCCAAGAAAAGCAGTGCGGAAAACCAAACCTGTGATTGGGGATACTGCTAAAATCACCGTAACGTTTCGTCCTCTCTGTCCACAAACTTGCCTATACGCTCTCTCCCCCAACCTTGCTCTTCCATGGCTCCGGACAGAGACACAGTGGCGAAGGATAGCATGGTTCAGAAACCAGTTTGCGTACTCTCTTCTACTCTGTATGGCATCACGTCTGTTTGTGTCGGTCTCACGAGTTTTACCCTGAACAGCACTCCATCAATTTTTCTTGCAACTGTGTGGTCATGGATTTCGGGCTTGGCAGGGAGGCGTTGCTGTAATTCTCTATTAATCTGAGCAAGTGTAAGCTAATTTGATGATAACTTCTTCAAGACAATCTCTCATTTCATAATCCTCGCGGATTGTTTCTTTCTCCCCGAGGCAATTCTTCGATTCGCCCATCTCTGATGAAGCAGGTCAATATCCCACGAGCAGTAGACCGGTTGACCCCCAAAGGAATGGCCACCGGAAGATAGTCCTCTTTCTAACATTCAAAGGCTTGAACAATTCGCTGCCTGTGCTCTAGCGGGATTTTGTTTCTTCTGGGCATGTCGTAACGTGTTCACCAATTGAGTCAGAGCCAAAACCCTGGCCAATTTTATGTATTTTTTGCGTGTAGGTTGAGCAATAAAATTCATCATGTCCAATTGAAAATAGATTGTTGTGAAACGGACGTGTTAATTAATGGTTCGATTGTTAGTTGAAGAACGCAAATGATAAGTGAGATCATTGTAATGACTTTCTACTCATCTTATTGATTGACAATTAGTGTGCGAAAATGTTAATAAACATTATATCTGTTTAAACGATTCCTTGTTTTTCTAAAATGAATAATCTCCAGATGTTAGTGAACAATTATGATTATTCAAATAATAATTTCACACAGTTGAGTGTTACTTTGGCCCAAATGAATGTATCTTCTCTTTATTGACTGACACTTGACACAAATGACTGTGTATTTTCTCGTAATGAACAGCAAAAGGTGTAAAATGTGCAACATCATCAAATAGTCCAAATACATAAAAAATCGAGATACAATAACACAAAAGTATAACACAGACTAGTACCATTGAAGAAAGCAATCCTGAAGGTTACAAAGCCAACCAAAATATTGTTAATCAAATTACGCTTTTTTACAAAAATGCAAGCTTTTTTCTTGTTTACTGTTTTATAGGAAGCAGAAAAGAAATTGTTCTCTTAAAAAAATTGTTAAGCTTCAGAATGTGCTAGCGCTGGTTATAGAAGCCAGTTGAGTGGATATTTTGAAATACTCACCTATATACCCCACTAGCTGAGAGCCAACCATCTTGCCAATTGCTGTCTCATCGAACGCTTTCAGTTGCTTCTGGTATTTTGCCAAGGTCATATTGAAACCCAATGTTAAAGGTTCTGGACAAAGTTTTGAGACATTTTTGTTAGTTCATTCAGTGTTGAACAACAAGAAAAAAATGTAAAAAAAGTTGGTGTAGTAAGTATATTAAGTGTTATGTAGACAGGTAGAATGATATGTTTATGATAATAACCATGGCTACGATGTGACAATGGTATAATCACAGTAAAAATAAAACTTATTTAACATGTTTTTGGTTCTAACTGATGATATGACCATTTACGATTGGATGGAAGGATGGATAGATGGAAAGAAGGAAGGAATGTATGGTTGGATGGATGGGTGGATAGATGGATGGATGGATGGATGGATGGATGGATGGCCGGGTGGGTGGGTGGGTGGATAGATTGATTGATCGATGGATGATTGGATGGGTGGATGGAAGGAATATGTGTTTATCAACGGAGTGTACGACAATTAAGTGTAAATAAGGTAGTTATCAGTTATTGTTAAGTGAAGTTCGTGCAGAATGTTATAATAATAAAAATATTTGCAATCGTAATTAGGAATAGGATATTTAAGCAGAAAGGGTTAGATGAGTACCATCGAAGGTATCTTAAGTTTTCAACAAATTTGATACGCTCGTAAAAGTTGTAAATCAAGGATTGATAACGCTGGTGATTAAATGAGATGCCCGTCCCTGAAAAGACTGTTTGTTCAATGTCTTTATAAGTTTATGAAAATTTGTATGCAGTTCACTGCAGAGTGATTTGAGTACAAAGATGGCTTGGTTGACGGATGGATTGATGGATCAATCGATTATTCTTAGCTTGAAGAGATTTGTTTTCCGAGACCTCCACATAGAGTACAACTTCATTTTGAAAGTCGCTTTTTTAGCAACAAAAACCTACCCATTATTTTCCCTTCACACAAAACTCGCTAACCACGTCAGATCGAGGTTGGCCTTGATAGGGCGTCTCGGAAAACACCCTTTCGTTCGAGAGCCAATCTATAATTAACTTAAGTGAAATCGACACATCCCAAGGCGTGGACTGGAAACGTCTCTCCCTCGTTTTCCATAAAACGCTTTATATGCACATGAAGTAAAATCGTACACTTACCGATATGTTCTTGTAGTTGGTCAGTCACGTGACCTTCAATGGTGCTGCTTATGTTGGCTGTTGAACATGAGAGACAAAGGAAGCAAAAAATGACCAGTTCTACCTTTAGAAGAGAAGGCAGAATGTCACCAAAGATTCATAAGGTTTCTTTTTAATAATTTTTTTAAGAAACCTGTTTTAAGACCAAGTTTTGGGAGTAGATAAAACTTAATACTGTCTTGACATTAACTAGAAAAATTAACTCGGATACTTACAATTGCATTTGGTTCATTAAAGCATATCAGAATTTGACCTCTCCGAAGTAGATCACGTGGGCTAAAACATGTGATTTGTCCCGGCCCCTTTTGCCAGCAAAATCCGAAAGTAACGGGGGCCGTTACTTTGAGAATTCCACGGTGATAGGCTGATTTCAGTTTTCGTAATGTATACAAAAACACTCCGAGACACAAAATAACCGATCAAGTGATAGTTGACTCATTTATAACAATGATTAAAATCCCCCTATAACATCTCGAAAGTTACTCTTTTGCGTATACTGTCTCGAAATTAATACCACAAACTCGAAGACTGGCTCAAACACTGGATTTTTGGGTCATTTGTTCCTAATGCACACAAAAATTACTTTCAGTGGGGACGACAAAAGCCTCTCAATTTTTACTGAAAATGATTACTTCGATGTTAGTCTTAGAACAATAATTAATAAATTAAAAGAAAAAATGTGCAAGTGTGCTTTGTTGTAGGTTGAACGAACCGTGACCCTGCACATTCTTTGTTTCAGGTGTTAGTGAGAGTATTTGGACTGGCTACCTGTTGGGTTGCATTTCAAATTATTTCGTATTTTATGAATTTTCAGGACTAGTAAACAAAAAAAACACCAAAAAGAACTACAACAATGGTTTCATAACGAATCCATGTTCTAACTATGACGACACTAAAGAAAAAGTACAAAAGATTAAAAGGAAATACGTAGAGCTAGCGTTATGAGGCAAATTCTGAGCTAACAAGGTCATAGAGAATATTTCATTGTTAAAGGAAAATGCTATGATGCACAAAACAGGACCAGTATGGTTTTGAAGTTCAGGATGAAGAAGTTACCTATATAATGCTTAAGGTGGGACTTAATCAACCTGTTCAGGGTTCGGTTTCTTTCTTCTAAGCTTTCCCTCT
>JAOBAT010126088.1:0-12882 GCA_026413305.1 Hydrozoanthus tunicans
ACTTGTACGATATTTATTCACAATGAGTGAATAAATGTCGTACAAGTGAACCAACCACGAATTAATTTTTTTATTATATTAGTACTGAGATAGTACACAATGCAAAAACAAATAAAAATAGCAAACAAATGCAAATAGCTTCACGTCGCCCCAGCACATATCTCTATGCTCCTTACAACCTCGGAGCCCGAAATGAATGGTGTTGTTAAACCAAATGGTATTTTAATAGCAAAGTTTCAGCACTTGAAACTCCTAAAAGTTCTTTCTTATAAAGAACATTGACTTCGTCTTCACTTAGAGCTTGTTTCCTTTGCCTTTCTGCTTGAGGTCTTTTTATTTTGATTGCAGAGCCTTTCTTGCTCGTTCAAACTCTTTCCTTGAATATACTATAGCCATAGCTTGCAAATTTCGAAAGGAGAGAATTTGGTTCATACTCTTCGTTGCTATCTTTTTTGCGAACAGCAGGGACGAACTCGCTCAGATAGTCGTTGAGTTGTGATGGTGAAATATTTTATATTTTCTTCGTTTCTTGTTTACATGATACTGAGAATTCCTGTAAAAATGTAACATTCTGCTGTGTTTTTCGTTTTGTGTTTTAGTTTTCTTGATTTTCTATGACTCGTCAACAGAAACTTGAGCAAAATCTTGAAAAAGTCAACACAGCCATTGTCATTAAAACCGTTGTCAACAAAGAGCAACTGCGAAGCGGGAAAACTTGATACAACTTTCGTCACTAGTGAAAAAGATCGTATCAGCGCTATGATTGGCTATACGATATTTTTCACATGTGAAAAACATCGTATGACCAATCACAACTCAGGGCAAAAAGTTGATACGAATTTTATTTTTTAATTTGCAAACAAATATATCTCAGTACTTATATAACAAAACTTATTTCGAAATGAAAATATTTGTTATGAATGAGAGTAAATTTCTAATGCTAGGTTAAGCTGATTTTCCCTTTATGTACAGTTTGACCTGAAAATCTGCGGGTGTTAAAACCTGGATAACCGTTAGAACGTGTAATTTTAATTGTCTTTAGTCAAAGCAAAGCTTAATGAAAAGAGCACTTATCCTTTCTGTGTAGAAAAATTTCTTAAAATGTGAAAAAGACAGCCAGTCGGGTGTGGGAAAGAACATTTTTGAAAGAGGGAAACTGATTTTCTTTTTCTCTACGTCTACAGTACCTGGACCACCACATGAGCTCTTGTGTACAAACTTCTCCGATACGATCATTAATATTAAATGGAAAACACCGAAAGAAGCAAATGGAATCATCAGAGGTTATATTATAACGCTTTACTACAATCGCACAAATGATGTT
Organism: Hydrozoanthus tunicans; assembly: GCA_026413305.1. Taxonomy (NCBI): domain Eukaryota; kingdom Metazoa; phylum Cnidaria; class Anthozoa; order Zoantharia; family Hydrozoanthidae; genus Hydrozoanthus; species Hydrozoanthus tunicans. The sequence continues at coordinate 1,325 of JAOBAT010126088.1, forward strand.
GGTAGAAACTATTCATCTAATGGTGACCGTACACAAAAACGTATCAAGGAACTTAAACCCTGGTCACCTTATCGGGCCATTGTGCGTGGATACACTATTGGATTGGGTAGAGAAGCAAGCTGTAGTTTTAAAACCAAAGAGGGAGGTACGATATCTAAATAGTTTTCTCATCTCTGGCTGTCATGTAAGTACTTTAAGCTAGCCTACAAGCCGCTTTGTATTTTCTAACTGGCAAATGTTCTTTATTTCCTTGACATGTAAAACCAAATCAAGTTTTGTGTTAGAGACTGTCAGTTTTTTACAAAGAATATACGTATTGTCGATATTTATTTTAGAACTTTATAGAAGTGTCGTTAGGACTGTCTAGAATAGTGAGTCACTGTTCTAGACAGTTCTAGCGACAGTTCAACTGTTTACCCTTCCCTTCATGCAGGCTGCATGCTTGCATTTTGGCACCATTGTATGCATTGTGCATGCATGCATTCCTTCCAAATTTGGCATGCATGTGGCCATGCATACACTGCATTCAATAACTCATTAAGAACATTCAGGAACATTCCATAGAACATTCTAGAAGCATTAGAACTGCTTACTTGTATCGTAATTTTCTGGGACGTTCTAGACCTTGTGAAGTAATTTCTTAATAATTTTAGTGTATGCATTATCTATGTTTCTAGATATGGTAATTTTTTGAAATACCTAGATTATAGACTAAAAGTATATGACATGCTAGTTTAGATGTGAGAGAAAGAGTGAGCGCTAAGGGAGCAGTAAGAAAATGATAGGAGTGTGCTAAGCTAAGCAAGTGAAGTTAAGAAGATTAATCCAGTGGGACGTGTAAATCAGCAATTGTTGTGGACAAGCCACAGAGTGAATTATAAGTAGAAAATTACTCTAAAACTATTCTTATGGAACACTTGTGTCTCTTTTGCCTTTTTAGGGGGAAGGGGAGGGGGAGGGGGAGAGGGGGGTCGTGCCAGTTGCCGCCTGTCTTGCGTTCAGTCATTTGACAAGCAACTTTTTTCCTAACCGAAACTCGTGACACAGTTAAAGATAGATTTGTTATTGCTTCATATGACAATTATTTTTAATGAAATTAGTAACAAGGAGCTCATTACTTCGTCTTGAAGAATTCTATTTAATCTGAGAAGATGAGTGTTTCTACTTCTCTTGCCATAAAAAATGTCCTACAGTGATCGAGAGTTTGCAAGTTTTAAATTAAACTATCGTTACAAAGTGCTGTCAGTATCATTATATTAGGAATGGTAAGAAACCTTCCTCTGGATCAACTTTAAATTGAGTTACTTTTTTTGTTCTTCGCACAATTGTGCTCAAATGATTACTGCCTTCTGATGATTTAGGTCCAGTTCCGCAAAACCCCGACTAACTTAACCCAGGGTTAACTCTTATCAAACCTTATCTACCGTTGTCATGGTAATTAACCCTGGGTTAGGTTTTGAAGACCCGGGCGCACCTTTTACAGTCATTGCGTTAGTCTTATTTTAACACAGTTCCTATTAAGCCTAAACCAACTCTTTTAGTTTTTTTTGGCTCGATGCCTTTCGTCATGGTAATTTTAGTGAAGCCTGAAATTTTCTTTCTGTGAACTTGTGAATGTGAGCGTTTTGGGGCTCTAATCACCAGCAACTTTTTATAAGGTGGTTGTGTATGTAAAGTTACTAATTGTATAAGATTTAACGTAACTTCAGATGCTAGTCCCCCAAGAGACGTTACAACAACCTTGGAGGGAGGTCACATCGTAGTGAAGTGGAAAGAACCACAACATCCAAATGGAGTACTAAAGGAGTACCGCGTAAGCTATGCACGTCGTCTTTTTTATTTCTCCGTTTTTTTTTCTCGCACGTGGTATAACGTAAATGAAATGTTTTTGTTCAAAACTTGAGCAATGGCATAAGAGTAGAAGAAAAAAGAAGTATAGTGTACCTCAGCCTTAAATGGTTAAATTTGATTGGCTCCCTTTCTCAGGCAATGAGAATTTTGCGACGGTCACATACGATGAAATTTTGCAAATGCAGATAGTGAAATTCCAGAAAACACCAAAAAAATTTGGATTGTAGATTTTTTAAAGTAAAAAGCACTTTAATATTCGAACATTTCTAACTATTTACAACTTTTAAACAAGCATATGATGCTCTCTGAAATCATGGCGGCAAATCAGCTTGTTTGTTTTACTTCTTTATAAAGTGGTTTGTAAAAGAGCAAGAATTTTGAGTAGGAGTTTAATTTTACCTGTCTGCTCGTAAGCATACTTGACGGTGATTTTTACACCAAAGCGAGTTGTATATCGATAAATCAGCTTGCAAAGTAAAGGTTGTTTAATACTCAAAAGCCTTGTTACTGCATTTCCCATAAGTGCCTTGTAAAGGCTGCGTGTAAACGAGGTTTGTGTAAAAAAGAATTTGTGGGTATTTGTGAAAATGAGTTTCTTCTGTATTACATACGGACCAACACATTGAATCCACAGATAACAGGGCGTTCTTACCGCCTTTACGACCCCTCGTTTAAGGGAGATCCAATAGAAATGTACGTCCCAGTTGGTCAGACGCAGGCAAAGCTCAGTCAGTTGGTACCAAGTTCTACGTACGAACTCTACGTGCAAGGTCTCACGGGAAAGGGACCTGGAAAGAAAAGTGACATGCGAACAATTGAGACTCCTCCGAAAGGTAGACATAGTTTAATAAGTGTCCTTATTAAGGCATAGTTTAACATGTCTCATTATTGAGCCATGGTTTAATATTTGTCTTTATTAGACGTAGTTTAATATGTGCCTTTATTAAGGCAAATAATGCTACATGGGAAGCTGATGTAAGTTTCTAGAATACTGTGAACGATTGATAAAATCTTATATTGTATCCGAGGCGGGGATACTTCGCGGTTAAAAAGGTAGGAATGACAGTCGGCAAAGCCCCGAAAATACCCTGAAAAATTCCAAGGCAAAATAATTTTCTGCCCTAAAAATTACCTCCTGGTTTAAAAAAGACCATGAAAAAACAATTGAAGATTGACATTTTTTCGTTTATAGCTAACGGGTCCTCGCTAATTAAGTCCCCTCGTGCTGCACTGAACGTGGTGTATATGACGCAAATAAAGGCGCGCGCGTAACTAGTCGTCCGTTCGCCAAAGGACTTCTGTCTTAACTTAACACGGGAATCTAAGCAATCTAAGCTCCGCCTTTTTCAACCTTAAACAATACCAGCTCTTGGCTTAACAAAGGGTTTCCTTTAACAACCCCTAAAAAATGATATTTTTGACAAATGAGCCTGCGAACAAGGCAAAAATAAATGTTTTGTCAGCACAAGATACGACAAAGCCTGGGCCTTAGGCTCAAGCATCGTGGGTAATGATGCAGTGGTATATAAGACAGAGTATAGCACATGTTGTTCATCTAGGCCTCGGAACCAACTTGGCACTCCTAGCTGATACCGCAAGTTTTTTATTTTTGATTTGAAAATTTCAATTTTAATTGTGAAGCCTCGTAGGATGGGCTGCTAACTGCTCTAAGTTTGGGCCATGGTTCCTACCAAGATTTCCTGCATGTCATATTTTTTCCCAAAAGGGTTTTTTTGACAGGTTTTTCTGGCCTCCGTATAACCGTAGAAGTGTCTTTGTAAACGGTTGCCCAACTATGCTAGTATCGCCTTAATTGATGCTAGGTGTTAATGGTGTGATACCTAATTTTGAACGTGTAAGGTATTGAATGTATAAGAAGGTGTCAAATGTGCAAAAATCAGAGTTGTATATTAGTAATATAAATGTTAAGAAGGTATGCATGTATATATGCCTTGGTTCGTTCTCGGCAGGCTTCCCAAAATAAACTTATTGGTTTACACTACTGTGTTACATGTCGTGAAGTGGAGACAAAATCTATGGTCATACCTACCATTCATTGCCTTAAGGCACCAAAAACAATAGACTAATGGCCATCTTGGTGTCTTGAACAAAACAAAGTAGTCAAAATTCCTTCTGTTCAAAGGCATGAACATGGCCGCTTTGAAGTCACGTGAAACCCAGAAAGAAGGACTAAGATGTGCAAAGGAAGATGCGTAAGGGCGGCTTGTAAATAATCGGTTGCTTGGCATGACGAACCTTTGCTAACGTATTAAATGATAATAAGTTGCAAGCAACAAATTGTAAACGTCTCATTTTTCGCATTTTACCATCCATGCTTCCAATAGTTTATGTGTTAAAACTCGGGTATCGCAAATTTGTGCTGTTCCTATACTCAATATATGAAATACTATTAATAAATGAAACTGAAAACACACTCCATCTACAGCTCCTGGGGTTGTTCCTTTGATAACGGTAACACCAGAGGATCCACTCACCTTGAATGTGAAATGGACCCCAATACCCACCAGCAGCTGGAATGGTGTTCTTCTTGCCTACAAACTGAAGTACTATCAGATAGGTTTAGTAGCTTCTGTGGTTCAAGTGCCCATCAATGTGAGTAATCATAGGTTTGTTAACCTCGAACCTAACAAGTATTACTACATGGAAATAGCGGGCTATAATAAAGCTGGAGATGGCCCGTGGACAAAGTCATCCCCCCATAGGATAATGGAAGAAGGTAAGTTGTTACAATGATGTATTTCTCTAAGTTAGAAGATCTGTAGTTAACTCAAAATCCGTTTGGGATTGATACTAATAAAGGCTATTCTTAAATGGATTTAAATGTTTTATAACTTTAATTTCATTTGTGCAGTTTTTATATTTTGTCAAGCTCTGCATCAGTGTGCCTCGAGCACTCTTGAAACAAGTTAACCCCCAAATTTTTACAATAAACGCCTTTCTTTTACTTTTTGAGTTTGTTTTTGGGTCAACAAGACCGTAACCACATTACCTTTCTTTACAGTCCAAAACGGTTAGTGTTTTCTCAAGTCTAGAAAACGAGGTTAAATGTTTTTAAAAAGCTCTTTTAAACGATATCGTAAAACACATTTCATTTGTTATCAAACCGACGTGAAGGTCAGTGAAGCATTGGTTTCCAATTATAACCTGTCGTTGTTTCTTCTCTTCAGGCCAGACGAAACACAGGGAACCTACAAATTATTTCCAAAGCATTGCCATTATCTTTATTTGCATTGCATTTGTGTTAGCTACCCTAATGATGGCCATTTCGGCTTGGTGGTGCAGAAAGAAAATACAGAAGAAGAGAAACTTGAAACAAAGTAAAACGGAGGATTTCAACCTACATGTTAGAATAGATACACATGCTCTACACGAGAATGGCTCAGTGTCAAATGAAGAACAGTCGAACAACGCTGCCGCTTCCACAGAAATGCAAAACTATGCAAGTTTGAATTTGTTGACAGATGAAAGAGAAAACCACGCGCTACGTCATCCTGAATCTCACAATTATGCTAAGCTCTACAAAGTGCCAACCCATAAGTGTGAGGGAACACAGGAACTGGGCACCACTCTTGATTATGAGGAAATGGCACTACACTATGTAAACACGAGTCCGTGTAACTAGCGTTAGTTAATGAAAAAAAGAACGGAGGTTCTTGTTGTCATTAGTTAAACTAATCACTTAAAACCAATCTTCTTTTATTTTTCAGGGTGATATTAACAGTTCAATCTCATTGGAATTCTTACGAAGTTTTATTTGGCTTTATATCATAAACTAGTTTTAATCATGATACAGCCGGGTCCAATATGTCTTTGTTCTCAAGGAGATAAATTTGGGTAACTTTAAAGATTTCAGGGCAAGAGAAAAAAGGGATTTTAATAAGATTCAGTTAACAATTTTTGGGATCGTAGAGTAGTCGCCCAACTTTTTACTTTTCTTCCATACGAGCTAATCAAAAGCAGTGAATACAAGTCCTAGAACAGAACGCCATATAAGTCACAGTTTAGTGGAGAAAGTTTACTGTAGCTATCAGTAAGGCCTAACTGCCCTTACCCTAATTGGCTACGCTGATTGGGTTGGCAGGTTAGTTATAGGTTGGTTAGGTAAGAGTTAGAGTTTTAGGGTGAGACTTATGGTTAAACTGGTAAGAGTTCTTTTCCTTATCAATCTATGACTTAATGCGTTCATGAATTCCTTGTTTAATAGTTAACCAGAGCGAGTGAATTCACCTCACTCCTAAACCTCACCGGTTACTGACGTCATCCATGAGGTAACTGAAAATGTACGGTAGCTGTTGAAACTCATCGAAATTCCTATGGGTTATAGCTAATTTAAAGTTGTCTAAAAAAGCACCTTTTGAAATTGAGAAAATTAGAAACTATCTCTTGAGGAATACATACATTTATTTTATGAGTTCAAGAATATTATTAGTAATACTATATGAACGTGTGTCTTTGGAAGACCTAAAACTGCTACTGAAGCGATATCTTCAAACTAGTTTACCTAGAGTTAGAGTTTGACCCATATTATTTCTGCTTAGACACTTATTGCCGGTTTTTTAAATGTTTCGCGGAGAGTTTACTAAGACCAAATGCCTATTTTAGCGCCAAAGCTGCGAACCTTTTTAAGCTCGTTAGATATGTGTGAATTGTCACATGATTTGAAAGGCGGGAGATACGAAGCTCACTTATTCCTGGTCAAATTCTAATGATTATGACGAACTAAGTTTGCATGGCTCGTGGCCCAGTGTTTCAGGAAAAACTCACTAACTTGCTGTAAACGCTTGTTAAAATGGAGTGAAGCAATTAAAAAAATTGCTGGAATTAGGTGTTGCGAAATGAATCATGCTCGTAACTGATCACTGTTTAATCTTTTGCTAACATCGATCCAGTAACCACAGTAATCGTCGAACAGTTGTCTCTTCACTGTCTTGAACTTTAAGTCCGCAAAAAGTACAACGCAACAAGGTACGCCCGACCTTCGCAGTCGCAACGCAATTAATTCAAGCAAAGCGTAAACTCTCAAAAAATGCAAATTAACATAACAATACATGAGTCTTCACATAGAGCCACGTGACTGCCGTAACAGAGTCCTTTCAAACCATGTGAAGTCACAAATTGTACGTTTTTCACTTATTCGCTCTGAATGCACTATTTTGAAAGCTTTTTTCACGGACTTAAATGGTCAGGTAAGCAATTTTATTCATTCTTACAGTCGAATAGAAGTGTTGGAAAAGCTGTTAGAGCTATAAAAACACCAATGACAAATAGCTTCATTAACACCTTAAACTTGTTATTCTCTTCTTCTGTTTCACGTTTTGTCGATGGACGTAAACATGTATGTCAATGGAGATTTATCGACAAAGGGAAATTAATGATACTACTTTGTGGTACAGAAATTATTGAAAACATAAGTAATAGAGTCACAGTCGGTTAACACAGTGACATTGCTGTCAGTATTTTGGAAGGTAGACTATTATTCATTGGTTTTAGATTTATAATTTCTTTAGCTCTTTTCCGTACATTAGATATTTGTTTTATTGCTATTTAAATACCTCTTATAAGAGTTTATTTCACTAGTCTTGAGTAAATGCTTTGGTTTGTTTTTGTAACATTTGTTGCCGGTTGAATGGTGAATTCCTGTAGCCTAATGTGATTTATCAGGCCAAGGCGACACGTAGTGACGTATATACTATGTAAAGCAACACGCAACACGTTAACTGGTTTTATTTCTCTAACGCCTAAGGCTATCATTAATTTTCTTTATCGTACTTTATTTATGCCTTTCCCTATCTTTATCATTACTTCTTAAGAATGTACATGCACATCCGACGTAATTACAGCATGCACATCACGTGCTTTCTTTACTTCTTCTTGTGTTTAACACTTCTTTTAAAGATCCCTCAAATAAACTTTCTCCTTTTACAAAAGATAGATTTCGAGAATCCCAAACAAGATGTCTTATAACACAATGCTCCCGGCTTTTACTTACTTTGACCCGATGGGGCGTTTGATAGGCATTGTATCTTAGTACGTCAACTTGAAATATTTGTACTACTCGTCAAGGTTGTGTTGTCATGTGTTCAAATTACTAAGGACTCCAATATTTCTTTGTCAAAACCAACTAGATAAAAACAAGAAAATCATTCGAAGTACACTCTCTTTGTACTTTGCAATGAGCAACTTATGCACTCTGATAGGTTACGACAAAGTTGCAAGACTGTGTTGCTGTTTATCGACACATTTGCATCGTAATTGTTTTGTTTTTTCTTGCATTTCACTATGCAAGGAAACAAAAGTGGCTAATTTCTAGATACTTGAAACACTCCTTCAAGTTGAATAACTCAACTTAACTGTTATTGCCCCAGAAGCCGAAAAAATTCAACAAAAAAGAAAGAAGGCTCTGTTTATAAAACTAACAATGTCGAAATGTTCTTTCAGTCAACTGTTGGTATTTGTAACAGTTTGCTTGACTCCAGGTAAAGGTAGGCTTCAACCGTTTTTTGTTAAGCGTTAAGGGACCGAATAAGGATTTGTTCATGGTATTTACGGAAGCTAATGGAAATTACTTTTCAGTTGCCTGAACGTAAGAGTTACGCACCAAAAAGCAGAAGTATGACTGAAAATCACAAAATTGGGTTACATGAATCTTATATTAGACGTGCTTAATTTTGAGTCAATTGCTCATTTCCACAACGTTCTCTAAACTTAGAAGACAATAACCGCTGCGAGTTTTCTCCTCTTTGCTACTTTCGCAATAAGAAAAGTTTTGTGCATTCAATAACTTGTTGATTATGGAAAAGATTAATAAACATTCTTGTACGGATATTCCAATTATGTCGGTAGTAGAGTTATATAGTTTTCCTCTATTCGTTTAGTACAGCTGAAAACTCATACGAGTCTGTCACTACTGTGCTTTTCACGTTGGCAAAACTGTTTCTTCATATTTACTTTGTTGTACTCATTCATATTTTGTAGGTAAAAAGAGGTATTGTCCTTCCGATACTCTATCGATATAACTAAAATTGTGTTTTGATATTGCCCCCCTTTGCAAATGGGCATCGGGTTTGATTTTTCTCTTTTGAATAAATTGTTGTTAAAAAGCGAAAAAACTGTGCTTTTCCATTGGCAGTTCACCCTAGTTTGCCCTTTACATTGTCGTGTTCCCGAATTTAGCGGAGTTATCACTCGTTGAATGAAACACTTATGTGCGGGTATTCCATTTATGTCGATGTTTTTTGGGTTTTTTCCTACATTCATTTTAAATTATAACTGAAAACTCGTATGAGCCTCTCAATACTGTACTTCTAATCTTGACGAGCCTCTTTCTTTTCATTTACTTCATTATCTGATGAGTTATATTCATACGTCATATAAACGCAGAAATATCCTGTTGGCATTTTTGTATTGAAAAGATATATTGCACTTTCGCTACTATTTAGATCGATAATATTGTGTTTTGAATTTTGGCCTTAAGCAAATGGCTATTGCGTTTATTCTATCTCCTTGGGAAAATCCGTGCTTTGTTTGTAGTATTTCACCCTAGTCTGCTTTTTATATTTTCGTCTAAGTTCTTTGTATGTAATCAAAGTCTAATCTAAAATGCACATCACTGTTAGAAAATCACTTGAAATGTCACCTGATTCCGCCAATTTGTCAAGTGTGTAGACAATACTATCCACAGCCTCGAGCAAGTAGCGTATATCATTCATTATGCAGGAAAAAATTTGAAAAAAATGCTCTATAATTTGTTTATATTTCCTATCAATCGGCCGCCATGTTGTCTCTGGCTGAAAAGGGAACTTGCCCGCGATATCGGCAGTATATTGGATTGCGGTTGGAAGTTGGCCACCATAGAAGTCGAATGTTGAATGCCAAAATGTCAGATCAAGATACCAAATCTGAAAACTACAACAGCGAACACATACAAGTCGAACAGCAAAAAGTAGCAAGTTTCATGTGAAAAAGTTGAACATTGAATGTCAAAATGTTGGAAGTCAAATTTTAATAATACAACAGCGAACACTTACTTGAAAGTCAAATAGAATATGTTACATAAAACTGAAAACTTCGATTTTTGACCCCGATTGTACGCCATAGGGGATGGGGGGGAGGGGGGTTAGAGCGTTTACGGTTTACACGACCTAAGCAGCAACTTCTGAAGTTCGAACACAGTAGTTCCCGCCATCATATATTTATAGCTACCATGCCCAACACTGATTAAATGACATGAAAAGCGGAAATTGGAGACTTTATATGTCGGGTTGAGAAACTAGCTAGCTTTACTGTGTTACACTGTACAACTGTATAAATTTTTTTGCCTACATAGTACAGTGTTGGTTGAAAGTAGTGGAAAACGTCGAAAGTTATATTGAAAGAAGTTGAAAGAGTCGAGTATTTTTGACCGGCCTGTCTTACAAAAATTTCCGCATGTCTATTTTCCATACCGTAAAATCCCACTTTAAAGTCCTGGGCTTGTACAACTTATAAACGGGGGAGAGAGGGCTCAAAAGCGGAATAAAAAAAGCTAGCTAAGGTTCTGGAACGACAAGATAAAATGTTTCTGAGAAACGAATTAAAGCTTCACCACAAAGAAAGTTCCTTTTTCCCCCTTTCGTTTTCTCTTTCAATACAGTGTGTTGACTTTCATATATGCTTTGGTCACTTCCTGCTTACAAACCACGCCCGCCCATCAAGTAGCCGGATTTGATAGGCTAATCGGTTAGAATGCTCATTTCAAGTTACGTGTCGAAACAGCCACAGTCTGCAAGAGTTCAATTTACTGTCGTGTCAAGACTGAAGTAATGTATTTCCCGTTTGTTTTTTTCTTTCCTTTGACTTTAATCAACAAAGTGGCGGAGTTGGTTCGACGATATATTTGTGGAGTTCTTGTATTTTGTTTGTTGCTTCTTAGACAACATTTTGGTGAGTTGTTTTGACTACTTACTTGTTAAATGCCAGCTATTGTGATATTTCATTTGTAGGGTCGCGATCCGCCGAGAGGGAGCTGAGTGAATTTTCACATCCTTCTAAGAAACGAGTTCAAACTTCTCCGGCTGTGTTGCGATTTTCTTCGACTTCTTCAAGAAACAAACTCGATTTAAATATTGTTCGAGTTGAAAGACTAGATAATGTCAACCCTGATAAGTGTTCGAACGGTTTCCCGAACCATTCGAACGTTTTCAAGTTTCGAGTGAACGCTTTGACAAAATGAAAGTGTTCGAACGTTTAGAAAAGCGTTCGAACGCTTCTCGAAAGCGTTTGCTTCGTTATCAAACGTTCAACGAGAGTAACTGAACGCTTTGACAAAAGGAAGTTTAAACTCAGCGGCAATTTCGTTTTGTTTCGCTGTAATTCAAAAGGCAAGTGTTACTCTGTCACGCTCGGTGCACACGTTGCACACGATCTTCGGTGAATCACTGACGAGTTATAATAACAATGTCACGGCACAGTACATGATAATTTATTGATCCTCCGTTATACAGCGTGCAAAAAGTGTTGCGGGAGCTTATTCAAAAGATTGAGTGAATTTAAGTTTTTTAAGTTTTAAGTTTTTTAAAAGACAGGCCTCAAAGACTCGTGTTTAGAGGAAGTACATATCAGTGGAGGGATGTGAATAAGGGCACCACCCAGGGTAGTGTTAGTGGTCCACACCTCTTTAATCTTTTTATTAACGATCTAAATATAGA
>JAOBAT010126099.1:0-12878 GCA_026413305.1 Hydrozoanthus tunicans
TATGAATAAAACGATGTAGTAAACTTAGACTTTTTAGATAGTTTTCATGTTCTTGTAATCCCTTTTTTAGCTTGAATATACTTTTTATGATTAGGTTTTATCATAATGTCTGTAATATAAAATAATAATAATAATAATGATAATAATAATAATGATAAAATAATAATAATAATAATGATGATAATAAAAGAAGAAAAAACAACATATCATACATTGTAGTACTTGTAATTTTGCTACCCCTACAGAATGAAACTCAACCTGCTCAATAAAAAAGTTAGCATAATTCGCCTCATTTAAGGAACATTTACTGATTTATAAACATGTAATGTTGTAAGAAAGCCTTTTCTTACCTATATTTTTTCTCTTTTTTGGCATGCACTTTTAAATCATATCCTTTATTAGTATTATAAGCTGCGCAGATGAACATCTCTTTGAAAACCTGCCTGTTAGAAACACCATTAATTCTTGTTACTGTTTTCCTAATTTCTAAGGCAAATCATTCTGTTTCGCTTCATTAAAATGATTTTTGTCTAAACAACAAGAATGTCAATGACCCTAGCTGGGAGAACCGTTGCCACTGAAATATTTGTTAAAACATTTCTCATTGTGTAACGATTAACACTCTGCCACGAAACGATTACATTTTTTTTTATTGGAAACATGCTGAAAAGTAAAGGCGCGACAGCCATAGGACTTGATCATTTAAATCAAAACAAGATTTGCTTACAAACTTGCGTAAGTTTTCAGTTTATACAGACAGAATAATGAACGTTTCCAAATGTTTTCTAAAGCAAAAGAAACAACATTTATTGGCTTTGTTTTGTTGGTTTAAGAAACAGAACAACACCCAGTGCTTGGGAGCAAACAATGTCAGTGTTACAAATAAATACACTTGTGTAAATTTGTCCGGGCAAAGATTTTATTTTAAGTTATCCAGAAAGCAAATGTTGATAAAACAATTATGGTTCTGTTTGCAAAATCAAGTTAACAAAACATTAACTCCTTAAGGTGTTTATTCTAAGTACGTTTTAAAAGAGTTTATCGTAAACATTTCAAGGATCTATTGTAAATTTTTTCTGAACAGCTTCTTATGAAAGCGAGGTTTAAAATAAGAATTAGGGTTTTCAGTGTGTTTATCAATGATTTAAATGTGTACAGTTCAGCTCGATTTTTTGATAGAATCCCTTTTTGTAGCTACTGCGCATGCGCGACAGTAGCTACAATGCTATCTTTTTGATGGATAGAGTCGATTTTAGGTTGGTACGCTGTGTAAGACCGCACGAATTTTCCCGAGATTTTCTCCCACTGTAACTTGTAACCACGAGACTTAGTCGCTCAAAAACTCCCGAGAATTTTTCTCACTTCTTGATTGGAAAAAAATGTGTGTTTATGTTAATGTTAGCCGCATCTACGGCTGCAGTTACACAAGGAGTTATCGCTTGATGAGAAAACAACGCCTCATGTTTATGTTATTGTTAGCCGCATTTGAGCTCGCTAAGAAAAATCCATTGAAAATAAAATTTCGAAAAGGTATTGTCGAGTCGTACAAACCTATTGTTTGGGCCGAGCACCGACCAATTTCCATGTTGCAGAATGTCAGTCATTTGTCGAATAACCACTTATCTCGAACAATAGGGCTAGTAATTCACTGTACGAATCTTATGTAATTTGTAACTAAACAGTAAGTGGTATGGGCGCGTAGTCCTTACGACAACCTTTTTTTAAAATAGCTGTACATACTAAACAGCACCATATTCATGTGCACATACCTATGAAAACAAGAACGCAGCAGCTACACGCACGCATTGCAGGCCTATTTTTCTGTATGTTTTCTCTACTGAGTCAACCTTAACTATAGCAACAGATGACTTCCAATTTGAACCCTACATTTTTTCTAACCCACAAAACGAGTCCCCATACCAACTCATTTAACGCAGTCCAAGTTTGGCTCAAGTTCGTTCAAAGGTTTTTGATTGTCAGCTGATTTGCGAAAAAGGAAAATTTACCATTATACAAAGTGACGTCTTTGAAAACATTAAAAGTTTTAAATATTTTTAGATTTCGACAATTATTTTTCACAGCTATTCCTCATTTAGCAATGCCTAGATCCACTGAGATAACAAAATATTTCACGTCAGACACTTTAATCTTCTTCTATATTTTGTCTACCCGCACATTCTTTGTATTTGCCATCCTCACATGCCTTCAGTGTTTGTACACATGTATACTCGTTTTCTTTGTTCTGTCTTTCTATGAACTTCAGTTTTTCCAGCTAAAGTTTTCAAATGTTTAAAAACCCCGACACATTTTTTGTTAAGAGATTAGTTTTCTTATTGCGTGAGTTCGAAACTTTAAAAAATAATCATACTTATCTTTCCTAATCTTTCAGTCACCTCCGCAGTCCATCGTGAAAAGTTATCTTCATAATCTTCAAATCTAAACCTTTTTCAACTCGATATTTCGTATGTGCACGAGGAGTCAAAAATTGAAAATATAAAACCAATAAGTTTGAAAATTAGTATATATAACTAAAAGGTTATAGTTTTTAATCCACCACTAGATTAACACTTGCTATATATTGCCTCGAGGCCGAGTCCATATAATCCCGTATAACATGCACGAACGGGCATTGCAGCTCGTTATCTTCTTGGATAAGCGTCGGCTTGCGACTGTATACGATGCTTGGCCTGTCCGCTATGTTTAACAGGGCTCTTTAAATAGTAAAATACATGACACGCACTCAGACTATTTTATTCAATACGGCGGGTAGCAAAGGACGTCATGCCTCGAAAAACAGGCTATAGCTATAGATTAAAGACTAAAGTCATAATTCTGTCTTGTCAGGCACTAAAACACTCTATTTAAGGTCATTCTATTGAAATAGAACCCGCATCTAGATTTTTGTCAAACTTTCCTTATTTGTCAACCATTATATGTAAACTGCAAAAAATTGAGTAAAAAAGGGGTGTACCCGTGTTAACTTTTGAGATATGATTGATACAAACAACCCCTCCAGGGCTATTTTTCTGTTGTTATAAGCTTGAAATTAAAACTATAGATTCCTCATGTGGCCAACCAAAATAACATCAAGGAGCGTAAGGAAAATAAAGGAAGATAACGTTACTAGTCCTTCTGGGTTAGGAGAATAATTTTCTTAAAATTTCCAGCAAAAACGTTTTTGATGAGGTAACATTTTCGTGAGCTTTTGTTGTTGCTATGTTTCTAATACCTAAAGAAACAGTGTATTCTTGGATATGTTTTCACATTTTTCCACACTTGCAACACTCAGAGGTTTCCTGTTTTTTCTCTTAAGAGAGTTAGAAATAGCCCCATATACTATGAAGAAAACTACTTTTTTGCATTATTAATTACTCTAATTATTAATATCTCTTCGAGAGCTCAACACTCACTAGAATATGACAAAATTCTGTACACATTTTAGAATTTCTTATATGCGCAGCAAAGTTGCGCAATGCAAAACTGGTGAATTACCTTAAGGCGCGCTTTGTGGCCACTTTTCCTTGTGCTTCTTATATACAGTACCTACGTCCATCATTTGAATCTAAAAAATCCACGCTATGCTTAAAACACAGATGGAATTAACGAGAATCAGCTTGAATAATTTAAGATGTCTTGGATGATTGTATTTCTATTCGTGAAGATTGTCAGTTTTAAAGAGAACTTTGAATTTGGTAATTCATTTCGGAAGGTTCAAAAATTAGTTTTGAAGTTAGTATACTTGATCTATGTTCGCCAAACCAACCTCAAACCAAGATGATACCTTTACAACATTTTAAAAAGATAAAAGAACATATCTAAAGCGCGGATGCAAATGAATCGTGAAACAACACAGCAAAGACCGCACATATCTTTTGTATAGAACAACTGTTACTGTTTTTATACCTAGACTTTCACTCAACGAAATGCTCACTGTGATTGGTTGATTCTTGCTCACGTGCCGCTGATTTAATTCAATATCCCGACCGGGATCCAGTTGCGCAGTTGATGCCCGCGCGCCGAACACATCACCGAAAAAAGTCTCAATAAAAGGGAAATCTAAAATTTCTGCTCCACTACACAACAGACAAATAAAACCTTATTGGTTTATTTTGGTGGAGCAGGCTTGACTCGTTGAGTATTACACAATCCTCGTAACGATATCTACAATACAACTTGTGATCACTGCAGGATACGAAAAACTAAAAACCCCTTGGAAAAATGGAAACGTATTCCTCGAACCAATGCAGTGCCACGTTCCTCCAAAGTCTAAAGGATTCCTAATTTTACAAACTCAATCATTTACATCACTCTCTTATGATAAGGCAATACCTTAAAGTGAACAATTACATCAGTATGAAAAATTATTATACATAAAAATTTTTTCAGTGTGTAGTTCAGGAGTCAAATTTTAGAAGGGCTTGCGAGCTCGATCGGCGAGCTAGCAGAGCAAGATGAAGTCGATCGGCTGAAAAGACACTCAATTTTCTTAATTGTCAACAAACTTAATTTAAACAAGAGGGAAGCACAGGGAAAGTTGTACACAGCAATTGTTTAAATTTAGAAAGATTTTCAAGCCTCCGTGCGCTTTTATCACAAACTCTTGACTTTTGTAACATTGTTCCGCACTCAAAAGATGTGATATTGTACCTAATCCGGCTGTGGGTCTGTTTGTCATGACACAAAAAGAACATAATTTTTATTATGAATAATGTAAAATGGTCTTTATTGCGAGATGAGATCTTTTCAAAATGACGATCAATTACTCTAAAAAAGACAAGTTTGTTGTGTAAGTCTGAAAAAAAAACTGGAAAGACTAATAAATTTAAGTATGAAAATAGAAATTCATTTGACTTTTAGATTGCATTCCGCTCACTGGGAGATCGAAAATCTAAGCGGGTTCACTTCTTCCCAGTCTCCCAGTTTGTGACTGCGCTTGTGTTTTCGAATTCTCGGCCAAGAAGAGACTGCTTTACAGTCTATAGATCTGACTTTGAGACTTTTGCACTCACAGCTACAGGAAAAAAGAACTCTGTTGGCTAACTTGAGTTGAACAATCAATAGAATAATTGCTTAAAACGTTTATGTTTGGTCACAATAAACAAGCAACTAAAAGCAATCAAGCATGCAAATCCCATTAAATATTGTTTTAATTAGTCTCCTATGGGACCGTTATTAGTCATCAAATAAATAAATCTAACTCAAAATGACACTTAAATCAAACGAGGATTTTTTTTCCTTGTTTAACCACTGACTTTGAGTCTGCTAATTTCAAGAATGCAAAAGCGTTCGAAAACTCGATAAACAATTTGGGCGAAACAACTCGATGTTTTTACTGTTGAACTATGTGTTTATTGAGAAAAGACAGACTGACATTAAAAAACTCCAGGCCCTGTTTGCTTCTATTTGTCCAGCAACATTTGTTTTGGCCCGACAGTGTTTTTACATTAGCAGGGAGATCACGAGATTTTTTGTTTACTGGCAGATTTATTTAGAAATCACAATTAATTCTTGTATCTAAATATTAACTTGTTGGGCTCTCAAGTTTTCGTTTCCGGGTCTGTGTTCGGGCGTGTTGTGCTGCCAAACGAATCAATTAGAAATAAACTTAATTGTATTATTAATTATTCCTGACCAGTAGTTCCGAGGCATACGAAAGAAAAAATATAGTATGCAGATTACTGAAGTATTCTCGAAAAAGGAACCCAGCCGCGTCGTTGAGTTGAATAAAAAATCATTCACCCTTGCTTAATTAGGGCTATATCGCGCTGTAATTTCTTTCTCCTTCCGGACAGTATCTGTTGCGGCTTAACTCAAAAAGGATATGTTTTGATTTGTGAGCAATTTGACGTTTTGTTTTGGTTTAAAAAACTATTTCGGGACGAGCCTTATCCGCCGGAAACTCATGCTAGTCCATGGACTATAGATAGCTTTTCTGGCCCAATACTTGAAAGTGGAAATGTTTGATTAACCTGCCGAGCGCAATTGGGCGCAGCAAATATAATCGATAACGCCGAGAAACCAAAATTAAAGCTGGCGATCAAATATCTCGGCTATTTTTGAACGTACAGGGTAAAGCCATGAACTCTAGACTTCAAGTTGCTCAAGGCTTTCTATCATTGGACTACTATTGTAGCTTCAGGGGGTTTGAAAAATTTAGATTATGACATCAAGCAGGTCTGACCCTTTATCTAAGCTCACCGTAAGCCGGTTAGCTCTCTCTTGCAGTCAAAAGACAATCAAAACACCTTCATCCCACCATAATTACCTTTATAATTAAATTTTAAACGAGCCGTTTGCCAGACCATGCCTCGTGTTGTGTTTGCTGCTCGTCTGAAGTCGCAAGCGAAATGCTATGATTTAAAATATTACTTTAGGGGACACGCTCTGACACACACAACTTCTAAAAGTTCCGAGATCAAAAAGGTCAACAAAAGCTCGTGCTTGATTTGAGTTTTCAGCATTCGAGCATCTTTCATCTCCAACCTGAAGCCCCTTCGAACAGTTTGAGACTTGGATGTGAACCAATCACAATCTATTGTGTGTAGAGGGATTTGTTGCGTTTTGATGTTTATCTCTGGAGGTTACTAATCGAGTGATAACGCCACCAATCAGAACTTTACCCCCTTCGCAAATCAATCTTGAATTTAAAGTGTGAATACACACAGACAGTTCGCCGGTTACAGCATTGCGAGGGAGCTCGACAAGCGCAAAGCAAAGCATCGAGCTACAAGCTACAACACCAAGGAAGTTTCGTAATTTTCACAAAGCCAAAAATCCAGTAATGGAAACGGATCTTCTATTCGGAGAGTTAATCGAGCCCTACGACCTCTATACTCAAGATTCGCCGTCGGATTTTTCCCTGACTTTGGACAGCGCACCTGTAATGCCTGCCTTTGAAGAAGAACATCTGGTTGAGCCCATCTGCACAATGAATTTGTCGCACTCGGGTGATATGTATTTGGAGTATTTGTTTTCAAAGGGGCTAGCGGACTCGATCGACGAAGCTCATTTCATTTCATCCGAGCGAGACGAGGTCGACGAGCTAAAAGAGCACTTAATTTCCTCCATATTCAATACTTATTATAAACAAGGTTTCGGAGAAATCGAAAGGACCGGGTCAGGTCGAGACAACCTCGTACAGACTGCCACTTTGCTTTTACCACAAGGAAACATCGATGATTCCAGCGATTCCGCATCACTGAGTGATGCCTGTAGTGATGTGACTGAGCGCTCCGACACAGCATCAATAGCAGCGGACTTAGGATTTACAAGTTGCATTGATTTAGCGTCGAAGGGGAAGCATTTTCCGACCGTATCACCCAGTGCGCCGGGCGCTAGGCGGAAGTTATCGGGCGCGAGTGGAAACCGATCCGAACGCACCGGTCGCAGAAGAGCATCAACAAGAGAATACAAGTGTCATTACGCCGGGTGCACAAAAATCTACACGAAAAGCTCACACCTGAAGGCTCACATAAGGCGACACACTGGCGAAAAACCATTCGTTTGCACCTGGAAAGGATGCAGTTGGAAATTTTCCCGTTCAGACGAACTTGCGCGTCATAAGCGCTCACATAGCGGCATAAAACCGTTTATTTGTGATATATGTGACAAGAAATTCTCACGGTCTGATCATCTCGCAAAACACAGGAAAACACACTACCGCGTGAGAAAAAACTGTAGTTTAATTGTATAAGAAAATAACTGGACCCGCTTACACTGACTGTAGCCGCTAATATAGTCTCTAAAGTACTAATTTTTGTTCGCGGTTCAACTTTTCCTATATTTAGATGAGCTCGCTTTGTTTTGTTTTCTGAGAACTTGCCTTTACTTCACTGTCTAGAAAAAACATTAGGGAGCAATATTATTTTTCTTGTTTGTACTCACAACAGGTGAGCTCTCTTAATACAAACAACCAAATCGAGTAGTTTACTATTCAAGGGTTTCCTTGTCACATTTATATAGATAACTGAAGCCACGTCACATGTAAAAATCGAGTGAATATTTTTAAAAAAGTTCAAGCTTTTGGGTAACTATTTCATATTTAGAGATGTAATATATCCGCGCTTGACATACCAATGTAGGTCAAGCTGTGTTTAAACAATCTGTCTAATTATTTTAGACGTTTATTCCTTCGCGTAAGTTGAGCGCCGGCCAGGCATCTAATGCTCAGCGAAGTGTCAAAAGGTATAGTAGTTTCGATATTGCAAATTTATTCAAACAACTTCCGACAGGAAAACTTCTTAGTTTTCACCAATTTTGTTTGTATATAGCGCCGATGGAATAAACTATAATCTGAAGACTATTTTTTTTTGTAAATTAGTTTTGTATTGTACCCTACAAGATTAAAGAGTGAAAACTAATTTTGGTGGAATTTGTTACTCTTTCGACACGTTCATGTGTCACACATTCTATGGCTGTCACGCCGAGTAAACTAACAAAGTACAGGCGTGCAGAAACCGCTTTGTGCAAACACATTTTCACGGATTTAAGGTCGAAGAGCGCCGCAAAACCAACATCGAGTGTAGTAACTTATAATTAGTCTTGAATACAACTCTTGAGAAGTGTATTTGGCAAAATATAGATGCAATACAACTTGACCAATTAGCTGAAATATTTATAAAGAGTTCCACAAGAAGAAATTGAATCGAAACAAAAACACAAAATTCATAGTCTTTTCCTCCAAAACGCAATAGGAGTCTTCTACCGTAAGTCCTGATTTTGTTTTTGAAGGCGCCATGATGGATAACTCTTTATGTGATAAGCGAATTAAGATTCAAAACAACGTGGTGTTTTCCACTTTTTCTAATCGTAAACAGATTGTGTCAAATATTTCTTATATTTATCTATTTTCATAAATTGATGAATTAACAGTTTCTACTTCGACAGGGTACACTTTTAAAACATAAGTGCGGAAATTCGATTGATTCAGATATTGGTTGTCATCGGGTCTTTCTGCAGCAATGAAGAGTAATTGAAACTGTACGTATGTTGTCTTTCTTGAAAATATCATTTCTTGTCCAGCCATTAAGAGTCTACCTCTGTTTGCTCGGAGTTTATTTGATTCCTTACTGCGTTTTCAATTAATTGACACAAAACAGAAAAACAGGTTTCACAGCGGATTTTGAGAGACACCCTGTTGACTTAGTGGGAAATTTCTTTCCCATATGAAAAGCAATACGTGGACAATCCATTGCTAGTCACTTAGAAATATGGATATCTACTGTCAATACGTCTTTCCAGGCCCAGTATAGCACCTGCCCACAATGATAGGAAACCTACTTACATTTGAAAGACATAAGCGTTTGTCGGGCCATAGATATGCATATCCTAGTCTATCAACTCCTTGCAACAACAGCCCCCACGCGGAGAGCAACAGTTATAAAAAACAGACCTTCTGCCTTCAACAATTTATTTCATTTGTTTATCTTATAAAGTACTTTCCAAAACACTGATTTTTTAATTACCAGATTTTTTTTCTCTAAAACTTTTTGAAGATTTTTTCCCTGATACTCTAGCTATGAAGTCGAGCATAACTAAAACTATGACGGCTCCGTAATAATCGATACTGTTATGTCCGTTACTGAACGGTATCAGTTAAATGTGTACTCCCGTTTCTAGAGCGATATCTTTCAAATGGATGACAAAAAGAACGTCATAAATTTTCAGCCACAAGCGCTGACTACAAGTACCCAATAAAACTTCTTTTCTTTTCTTTTCTACTTCTCGTTCATAATGAACACCGGCACACTTTACCGCATCAAAAAATATCCGTGCATGTGCGAGCAATATCGTTCACTGAAAAAGGTGTAGTTTGAATTAGCATGCCCCTAGCCAGGCAGATTGAGTTGCTGTGTCAGAGCAGAAGATTGGGGTGGTCGTAAGCATTTATTATTGTGTTAAACCCCAAAACAGGAAGTGGTATTTAAAAGCAGTAGCATTCAGTGGTTGCTGATGAAACACTGAGAGGCGGAAAGCAAAAACCCAAAACAAGAACGACTGGTCTGATATAAAATCCGTTGAAATATTGAATGGCAAAGTTTATTTTGATAGAATCGGCAATGAAGAAAAACTTTCTTAAGGAAAACTGGTACGACGCGTTGTCTACTGGTTATTCTTATATTGGTTTGTCTGATTTCTAAGAGAACAGAACTTTGAAGTTCACGACAGCTCTTTAAGCCTGGCTTTCTGCTGATGGTACGGAAATGGCTTGTACAAAAGAAAATCTAGTGCCGTACTGTACAAGAAAAGCAAAAAAGGAGAACTTCGAGATCGAGCAGTTCCGGGCTTGCAACTTGAAGACGCTACCGTCCTACCATTCAGCATAAAGCAAACAGGGTTCTCACTCCATGTTACCATTTTCTCTTTGGAGAAGTTAACCACAGTTAAAGCTTGCAGAAAAAAGTTTAACTCTTCAACTTTCGAGTTGTTACGCGCTTTAAGTGGACTGCTACGCTCACACTGAATGAGCATGACAGGACATCGGCAACCGCTGACCATCAATATAAGCAACAATAAATACCGCAGGGGTCACGGGTTTGAATCCCGTTCAACTGCTTAAATTGCATTCACAGCCACGAGGGTCGTAATATAACGTCATTGCATATAACCGCGACACAAATAACCAGGGGCCGGTTGTTCAAAAGCCGATTAACTTTAAACCACGATTAACTCTTAACAAAACCTTTTGGTTGTCATGGTAATTAACCCTGGATTAGGGCTAATCGTCTTTTGAACAACTGGGCCCAGATAGAGCTAAAAACTATTGTACTATTGTGCGATGACGTTTTGTGACAAAATTATCATCCCACGTGCACCACCCAAACTGTAGCTAATTCATTTTGTAGCATTGACGCCCAGCCCCTCCTCCTTGGTGTATTTTGAGTGGGCTCCCCGGTTGTAAGGCACTGAATGGTTAGTCGTGTGGGAGGCCTGGGTTCGATTCCGGGTGCCGGCACTTTACTCATGGTTTTAAAATTGCTTAGAAGAAGATACTGCCTTTTATACAGCTATAGACCTTTGCGTCTTCTCGGATAAAACCGTAGACACTTAGAGCACTATAATTGGGTTGTAAAATTTGGATGTTTCGACCACTCTAGAGTAGTTAAAACTGTTATCTAAAACTTTTACATACAACCGATGTTTGGACAAACAAACAAAAAAAGGTTGAATCCGCGAGTCATGTATATCAATTTCATTTACTCTATTTTAGTTTTCAAACGTTCCTCTACATAACTGACAAATACTGTTCCTCGATATATTTTTTTTATTTTCAACGGAACGCCTAAAGGTGAATCTGTTTAAGTAAATTAAAATGGCTATCCCAAAACTAGTAAAGAAAACGCTCGTTTATATTTTCAATTATATACTAACAACCCTTTAGTGTTGACTTTGCACTACTAAATTACATGGCACACTTACTAAACACCAAGTTGTGTCAAATAATATAGAAACATAGAAATAAAGTTTTAAAACTTGATCTTCTATCCTAATTTTACAGAGAAATACGTCGAGGGGAAAACATGGAAAAGTATCATTGGAAAATTATCCAGTTTTTAACCTTCATTACTCCGCAAAATTGCGGCCAATCTTTATGCAAACTTCACCACGGACCATATGAATTTGACCGGGAGTGTGAAATTCGGATCTCCCGCCTTTCAAATCATTTGACATCACACATACCTAATGATCTTAAAACGTTTCGCAGCTTTGGCGCCAAACAGCCATTTTGTCTTCGTAAAAACCGGTAACAAGTGTCTCTTTAGGTAAGTTGAAATTATACAGGTCAAACTTTAATTTTAGTTAATTTAAACTAGTTTGAAGAATTCGCTTCGGTAGCAACACAACATAACTATAAATAATACCGCATTTGTTTATTGTATACGAATTAACACTTCTTTTGACTTTTATTTTGTACTCCGCAAAAAGGAAAAAAAAAATAGTTGGAAGAGCAATCAACAAACTCGACTGTACCATGCAGTGAAAACGCACGATAGAGTATAATTATAAAAAGGAAATATCTCGTACGTTCGAAAATATAGCTGATGTTATTTCATACTTTAGCTCTCAAGTGATGTGGTTTTCGCGCCGGAAGTCACCGAAAAACCCCGCTGGACAATAAGTCTGCCGCAATGCTACGGTACTCAACATCAAACACGATTAGGAGATTTCTGAAGAACACTTGGGTATTCCCTCATAATGAGCCCGAGTCGCGCTACATTCTGCCAACAAACTTGAAAAGGAGTGAAAAAAGAATATCTTTTTTACAATTAAGCGGTTCGCAAACCAAACACGAAAAAAACGGAGATGTTTCTCTTAATCATTTAAAGCCTGAAGCAATATCGGTTCTCTACAATTAAAAGTCGCCGAATTTGTGGTTGGAGCCACGTATACCTGGCACGTTGTTTAGTTTAACGCTGTTCCACATCTGGCCATTTTATACATTGACTACGCACGGGGGACGCATATCCGCTAAATCTTTTTCAAAAAAAATACAGCGATAATGAACCACAGCCACTACAGTCTTTTTTATAATATATACAGGCTGTTCATTAGGCATCGGGGATCGGAGATTTCTCCGGAAACTATGCGGAATTCTCCGGCTAAATTAGAACGAGCTGTGGCGCTGATATTTAATATTTTCAATCATATGTGTGTTTTTTTCTTTTTTTTATAACATTTTTGACTCACGGGACTCGAGGTCCCCTTCGAGGTCTGTCACCCGGGACCTACGTATCCGAAAAGACGCGAAGGTCTAACCGTTTGCAGGTGTTAGAGCAAAGGCAGCACCTTCTCCTCACTTACTTTAAGACCCTGAGTGAAGGTCCGGCACCGGGAATCGAACCCGGGCCTCCCGCACGACAGACTGGCGCCTTACCAAC
>JAOBAT010126110.1:0-12877 GCA_026413305.1 Hydrozoanthus tunicans
CAATTGGCATCTTGCAGAGGCAAATTAAACTAAGCTACCCATTGGCATCTTGCAGAGGCAAATTAAACTAAGCTACCCATTGGCATCTTGCAGAGGCAAATTAAACTAAGCTACCACTTGTTAGTTTGCTTGGATTTTTTATATCCCGGCAAAGGAAGTGGCTGTTTTACAGCTTTCTCTTCCTTTCTTGTTCAGGCGAAGTCCAAAAGTTTCTTGAGTACGTCACTACCCTTGGGTACGAGGAAGAGCCAGACTATGACTACATTAAGAAGTTGTTTAGAGCAGGACTTAAGAAACGCGGAACAAAAGACGATGGACGGAGTGTCAGATTTAGCGGCGGTGATGTCCACCCACCCACGGGTCCATTGAATGGTTACACTACCGTAGACAATGGCGATGAGGAGGAGGAAGAGGAACTTCTTGGCAGATCCGCCCGGGCCAAAAGGCCAACTCAAAAGGTCTGTGCTTTGAGACTATAAATCGTGTACAATACGACGTAGCTAGTTATGAGGATAAACCGACCGAACTTGGAGTTTCTTTGTACAACGAGAAAAAGTTTGAATCTGTTACGATGCTACTTGAAAACAAGTTTCTCATCAGCAGAATGAAAGGAGAGGGGGAAGGGGTAACCAGCAATGAAAACTAATGGATAGGCTGTTAAACGAGTATTCTCTATTCTTAACTCATCGTTCAACGATTCACCAGAGTATTCTCTCGTGGACTATTTACAGGCTTGTGCAATACTTTAGTACAGCAACCGATAACACAGGGATTAACAACACGCATAGTTATCTTTTTACTGAGCTGAGGGCTTTGCCAGGATAGCGTCTAGAATAAGTATTCGGGCTATAACTTTCGGATCCAGAATCTAGAAACGGTTGGTTTAATCATTTGACTTTCCGATGTGCACATATGCGTGTTTATGACGCTAAGGACTGGAAGGTGGACTAAAGTCTATATGATTGTTCATTAAAGTCAACATTGATAGAGTGAAGCTACTGATGATCTTTATTTTTCTTTAAACCTAAGTAGCATAATTTCTGTGACAGAGAGCATAGTTTTCAGAAGGTAGCATATGCTTTTTTGCGAGCACAGTCTACCTAAGCCTAAAACAGATTGCATCGAAACAAGAAGAGATGCAAGTGAGAAAGCTCATTACGACTAAGAAAAACTCTTTAACGTCACTAACAATTGCAGTGCATTGTTGTCCTATTCTTGCTTAACTCTACTAAGTTAATCGCGGACGATGTGCAGCTTTGTTGGTATAAACGTTGTTAGAATATATGAAAATGGCTAACGGCACATTTGGAATATTAGAAGCGAAAAAAACTGCCAAGTTTCTATACTTAAAAAGGATAGTGAAAAATTCTAAGTTCGCGTGACTTAGAGCGTGTAGAAAAACACTCTAGAACGTATAACCGGTTTTGAACAGTCAACAGTTTTTCGAAAAAATTCTTCGGCTATAACTTGAAAACTGATTAAAAAACGACGCGCTTGAATCTCGCCTTTGTCATTATTTTAGGCTTCACGGAAAGTTTATTAGCTGCCTTTACAAAATAAAGCAGGTATAACACGCGTTCGGATTGGCTGTGTTGATGCACTCTAAATATCAATGGCGGTGTATACCTGAATGCGTCATCACGGGATTTAAAAGCTGTTTGTGTGGCTTAATTCATAAAAAAGAAATATATAACTCAGACAGTGATTTTTTGGCTCACTCAAGAAGTGCGAGAAAAACTCGTACGTGGCTGGTTTTTCTGTAAACACTTCTTTTGTGAAACAAAAAATTCAGGCATGTTTCTATCACTGAACAGAGCGCGCGCTTGTTCAATATTTGGATAGCACAGCCTGTCAAACCCTACCCAGTCTCATTCATTAACTGCTCAATACGTCAGACCCTGATTAACAAGCTAACATTGTTCGTAGAGGGCAGCAAAGAGACCAGCCGAGGAACGATCGGCCTTGGCGGAAGCGAATTTACCCAAACGAAGGCAAACAAAAAGAAAAGGCGCAAGCCAGAAGGCAACAGACAAACGTCTTGAGGAAAGAAGAGTTTCACCACGCAGGAATCCAGTAATGGTTGACTCGGCAACATCTCCGATAATTTGGTGATAAGTCGAGAATACAAAGATTGAACAATAAGTGACTAGTGATGTAATACCGTAGCACCAACGCTTTACTTGGTAAACGCCTTAATATTATATTCAAGAGTCGATAAGCATACATGCCAAACAGAGTACGAATCCTTCTCGTGTTCAAGCTACCGCTGACGAAAAACAGATTGTTGGCGCACATGCAAAGTAATAGTCTCGAACTGAAGTAAACTGATATTCAGTTTCCAGCATGGAGCAACTGATTGAAAATGAAACATTTACACGGAGTTTTAAAAAACACCTTTTCTCGCTGGAGTTATGAATATTTTACTTCGGTACGAGGCTAATACTGTGCACACGCGCCCACAGCCTGTCTTTATCAGCGATACATTGGGCACGAAAGGGTCTATTAGAAATCAGTCGGAGATCGATTTTAAAATAGCACAAAGCCTGTAATTTTTTTGCTGATGTTTGTTTCCTAATATCCATATTTATGAAGGATTGTTTAACCTCTTGCAGTTTAAGAGTCATAACTTTAGTAAAAGTTGCAGTTTTCACAGTATTTCCCTGGTACTTCTTCAAAGCAAAGCCTTTAGTGCGGGAGATATAAAACGTGCTCAGCCATCGAATTGAAACGAATTGTTTGGTATCTGTTCACGGCAGAGCAAATCAGGAACTAGACTTTGCTACGCCCGGCATTCGTCCTCGATTCCCTCCAACATCTTGTCCAAACTGAGGGCCTGGTTTGGTGTTTTTGGCAAAAATAAGACTAAGAGACCTTAGCAACGAGGACTGCAAAGTCGAAAAAACAAAAAACGCACCGTGTTCTGTTTTGTCCTTTTCGATCACGTTTGGCTCGTTTACTTTCTCCTTTGTCCAAGTTACGCTTTGTAACGTAAAGATTTCCTTCTTTAAAAGTAAACAAAAACTAAGAGAAAATTTTCTGCTTGACCACTTCAAAATTGAGCGACCTGCACGGTGTGTTCCAACGTGCAGTTATTGTGCTCACTATTGTTTTCTGCCGTCGTCGGCGCTGCAGTCCTCGTTGCTTTAAGCTCTTACTCTCCGGTTAACACAATTTTTAAACTGTTCGAGCTCTGTATAGAATAATCTATGTTTTTAGTTGTAGGATAGTTGAGTCAGTAACTCTTTACAACGAATTCAAACGTATGTAAATATTTTGCTGTTTTAATTTGGTGTAAATTAAGCTTTGACACGTCAGCTGAAGAGATATGAGTAATACTGCTAAAGTTTATAATAAATGGATGTTAATAAAGTTTAAGTGGTCATTCTGGAAGCAGGCACTCTTGAGTTCAACAACTTTCGTGAACAGTTCATTGCAAAACAGCTTTTGAAATAAGAAGACTTAATTAAAGGAATCCTCACTGTATGATATATTGGTCTCGGATAAAAGTTTCGTTAAGCCTGTGTCCATATCAACAGCAACAAACTTGATAATCCTATACATAAACCTAGCGCAAAGCAATTTGGTTTGATCATTTCTATGGATTGAGTTTCTCGCTCGCCGCCATCTTGAAATCTGACGTGTGAATACAATGGCAGTGACTGACAAAAGGAGCTCTAGCATTGCAACCAAAACACGTTTCATTTCAAAATGGCGGTGCGCGACCATAGAAATAATGAAACTAAAATGCTTGTCGTTAAATGTATGTTGAGGATTATCAAATTTATGCTTCTGATATGGACACAGACATGCAGCGGAAGATTCTAGTTTTCCTCCCTGGGTGGCCTTTCGGTTAACAGCCAAACGCGCTAACCGATTGCGGCACAGATACAAGGTGTCCGTGTAGTTCTTCAAAGACAATCTTTAGAACTCCTGTTGTAATTGAAAATAAAAGAAATTGCACCACAAAGATAGGTTTCGTCCCCGGGTGGGCTTGAACCACCAACCTTTCGCTTAACACGCTAACCAATTGCGCCACAGAGACAAGTTGTCCGTGTAGTACTTCAAAGAAAATCTCTGGAATTTCTGTTGTAACTGAAATTTTTAAAAGAATGCCCCACAAAATAGTTTTCGTCCCTGGGTGGGCTTGAACCACCAACCTTTCGGTTAACAGCCGAACGCGCTAACCGATTGCGCCACAGAGACAAGTTGTCCGTGTAGTACTTCAAAGAACATGTCTTATCCTTCTGTTGTAAAAAAACTTGAAATGAACCTGTACAAAATATTTTTGAAAAAAGGCCAAAACATTAGAGTGGACGTCAAGGAAGGGATAAGTCCATAATGTCGAATGGACGTTATGCTGTGCCAAATCTGTTTTGTAAGAATCATCTGGTATATTTACCACATATTTTAAGCATTCTTCATTTTCCACTTTGTGGCAGCTAAAAGCTGGATAACAGTGGTGGTCAGTAAAACTTGCAGATATTTTGAGGTAACAAACTCTGAGAAAATCTTACATATCTTTACAGGTATTTTAATAGTATAACTTACAGATATTTTGAGGTAATAAACTCTAAGAAACGTTTAGAAAAACTTACAGATATTCTACATGTATTTTAACAGTGTAACTTACATATATCGACGTACCAATCGTACTCGGAGAAACACTTATTAGTATTAGGCACACGCCTGTGTACCTTTACTCCACCTGAACAGAGACCATTACCATTAATAACATCAGTCATTTATTTTTTTGTTCCAGTGATAGTAGAAATTTAACTAATTCTAACTTTATTGATGAATCTAATGCAAGCAATGTAGCTCCGACAAAGTAGGGGTTCAAGACCAGAACTTTTTAGTGCATCTTGAAAACTAATCCAATTATCCCCAGTTTTGTTCTCATTGCCCTCTTTTTTATTGACTCAATATAGTTGGACAGATTTCAAAACCGTACCGGCAACGCATTCTCTGCAGTACTGGTCTAATGAGTGCGCAATATATTCAGTTACTAAATCATTCACACTTACGCCGGCTCTACTGAGAAGCCTGAGGGCATGTAAGGCACTTATTGGCCATATCATAAACGTATTCAATATGTGTAGCCTAGATTAAGTGGCGGATCATAAAGACTCGTAGCATTTTATAACTTAAGTCACGTTTGATGATACTGCCCATCAACTGGAGACCATGGATGGGGCATGACTGGAATTGTAGGAAACTAACAATTAGGTTCCTGCACTTAATCGGTTCCAGACGCATGCCACGTGGCGAAAATTCGGATAGTGTAATTTTTCGGACTTCATCATGTACACGTATCTAAATAAATGTGTTATAGTGTGAGTGCACTGTGTTTGACATAGTCGAGATATAGTCGAGACAGCCTAACTTATTAACCATAGGACTGTAATACCATGATAAAATAATTTTTGTATCAATTCATTCTGTGGCTAAATCCCAAAATGATTAAAGGTGATTTTGAGGCCAATAACTGGCTTTGTTTTTGATGATGAATCTCATTAACAATATATTAGGTACGCAGTCTCACGTTCGAAGCCGATACTTCGTATAGTTTAAACCATGCATCAAAAGCAATCACTGATGAGTAGAAAGCTAAGTTTAAATCCTTTCTCGGGCCCAGTAGCTCATGCATTAGTCCAGCGCGGATGAGAATCTTTGATTTGAGCCCCCCGCAACAAGAAAAAAAATTATTTTACTCCTGCAACGCGTCGAGCTTCGAAGGCTAAGCAAGTGGATACGCGTCAACACGTGCTATTGGCCATATCGTGAATGTGCTAAATATTTCTATTATTTTTTGCTCGAGAAAACAAGGAATCTTGTTTTATTTTAATAAAAGCTTGGAGTCTGTATTTTAACTGTGCGAATTTGCATGTATTTTGACAAAAGCAGAGGATTCGTGGATCCAGCACGCGAACATGACGCGAAGCCGGACTTATCAGAACAAAATCAAACGCGGATCGGCTCGTAGTATTCGGTTGAGCTCTCTTGCGGTTTGTCGATACTCGCGCAGAATTCGTCCTCGTAATCTTCTCCTGCATTACAAATGCTATTAAATAAAGGTTGCAATAAACAATTATTTCTTTGTGGTGTGTTCATATTCAGAGCTGGGCGAAATAGTTGGGCCGGGGATTTGTGGGAGTTTTAAGAAGGGTTGCGCTGCGAGGGTGGTAAGCCTGTGGCTACGTCGGAAGAACACCATCGCGATATAAAGTTCATAATTCATATTTTAGGATTAAAATAGCTGAGTAATGTGAATTTAGTATTTTATTATTTCCGCTTCAGCTGTTAGTTTGTTCACAGCTTTACAACGTTCTTTTGAACGTGCTATTACTATTTGCCGAAGGTTATCAAAGCATAAAAGTTTATGACAAAATTTTAAAATTGCGCCCTCTATTCACATTGAAATATTGATCTAATCAGGTCGTGAAACTCATTACAAACGTCCAAAACTAAAAATATCTGAAAGTTCTCCGTTTGTAAACTGACAATTTTTTTTTCAGTTCAGTATAAGCTTGTTCTGTTCCGTTTTAACTCGATACTTGTTTACGTATGCAATACATTTCCGCATTCAAATTAGCTTTACTTCGTATCCTGTTTGTTTATTATTGTTTCTGCTGGTTCTTAACGTGTTTAATTTTCCAGAAACCCAAACGAGAATCTGAAGTAAATACTTTAACACTCTCAGTCGACTCAGAAGCAAATTAAAGCCGTCAAAAGTGCAGGTTGTGAAAGTAGCCTTGGTCTTTGGAAGAAACTGTAAAACTTAAGGTTTTTGTTTTGGTATTCTTTTTTCGTTACATCAATCTGTTCTGTGGAAGCCAACGGACAGGAGAAGAAAACTACTGGCGAGGTATTTTGAGCTTTGTATTAAATTCTGTGGATACTGATTTTCTCGTTTTCAATCATGCACGGTTTCCTAAAGTGCGGGCGAAGTTTAAAAGAGGAATATCTAAGATTGAATATTCACGGAATACTTGTATAAAGTTATATAAAGGAAAGGGGCATACTTCATATTTCTAAAACAAAGTAAAACTCTGCCACTTTAGTTGTTTTATACAAGCCGATTGAGGAAAAGGGAATTACCGATCGCGTTAAGGTCAAGGAAACCATTATTTAAACTCTAGTTACAAAGTAAAACAGTTTTAATCAAAACACTGTTTTTAAATCTTATCCGCTAAGAAACAAAAACCTTGATCTGTGCGCGGCTAAAATTGGCTCAAGGCATAATAGATGTGCTCGACATGAAAACGTCTCATACTTGGTGAGAACATTCAAACTCAATAAATCCAGTGCTAATCGAAGGCGTTGGCGCATTCCATGGAATATTTGAAAGTTAGCAAGTATTTTGAGCGCCGAAACAAATAATTTAAGCCATGCCGAATTCAAAATTGTTTCTGATCAGGCTTTTCAATAGTTAGTTTTTTAAGCAAAATGATTTTATTGAGGAATTAGACATCTTTATTTTCAAATGTAACGCTATGCTACAAACCAAGGCAAACAGTTTAAAGATTAACTTACTAAGAACACTTTCGAGACCGAGGAATGGCCGCGAAACTTGCTATTTTTTTCTAAATTACAGCAAAAAATCACGGACTCGGCACTGAAACAGTCGATATGGTGCAACATTATTTTTGTAACTAGAGTAAAGCACATGGACGAAGTTTTACAAGAACCTGTCTTTACTGTATTCTCTCTTTTACTCGAGCTCCATGTACTTGTTTGTCATACGCTTTTTTACATGCAAGATTGACCAGTTTTAAAATCTAGATAACGGAATTAATTTCAGTAATTCTTTTTATAAAGTTGTTCTTATAAAGAGTATGTATAAATTTGAAGCTTAAACCCCCAAACATTTAAGAAAACTCATTCTCAATCCCAAAATAATACTTTCTTGAAGAAAAAGAGTGCACAGGTTGAAAAAAAAAGACAAAATGTTATACGTTTGCATGTTGAACCTATTTGAGTTAATTTCTTTTTATTTTTCTAGAATATGACTACCGCTGTGTGTTCCTTCCAACATCTGTTGCTGTTCTTGGGCCTATTTCAGCCTTCACTGCTGATACCTTTGTCGGAGTTCTACCGATACGGACCGAGCGAAGGAGACCAACGCGTTCCTACGAACGACGATGGTAGTTCCGGAAGAGTACAGATCTCGACGTCTTTTCCGTTCTTTGACCAATTTCATAACTTTCTTTTTGTAAGGTTTTGGAATTTTCATTTTGATATTCAAGGTTGTTAGCGAGCATGTTTATAAAAATATCACATACATTGACAAATGAAGTTCCGGAAGAGTACATGCAGATCTCGACGTCATTTCCGTTCTTTGACTAGTTTCATAACTTTCTTTTTGTAAGGTTTTGGAATTTTTATTTTGATATTCAAGGTTGTTAGCGAGCATGTTTATAAAAATATCACATACATTGACAAATGAAGTTCCGGAAGAGTACATGCAGATCTCGACGTCATTTCCGTTCTTTGACTAGTTTCATAACTTTCTTTTTGTAAGGTTTTGGAATTTTTATTTTAATATTCAAGGTTGTTAGCGAGGATGTTTATGATGATATCACATACATTGACAAATGAAAAGAAAAAGCATCAGGGCTTGGTTGCTTTTTCATCATTCAATCTAAAGTCGTTATCGCTAGTGGTAATAACAACAAAAGACAACAGCGAATAGGAATGTACGTAGTTACAAGTTTGTAAAAAATCTTTCATGATCAAATTTCTACCTGCGGATTCAAAGAGTATGATTTGTTCCCTTCTTGCCTTCATCACTTTGGCCGTTCGAAGATTAGTTTGTATTTTTTCCCCTCCAAACCACTTTATAAGAAAACACTGAACGCCATTCGTTGATTATATTAAAAAGTCACAAGAACTGCACATAGCGTTAAAAAATTTGCAGCCACAAGTTGTCTGACAACATTGTATAACAGAAGACTCTGATATGCGGTGCAGATACCTAGAACAAAGCGGATACACTCTCCTTAAGATATTTTGGTCCCTTTTTATGGGCAAAACTAAGTACCGAGCTTACAGAT
This sequence comes from Hydrozoanthus tunicans, assembly GCA_026413305.1. Classification (NCBI taxonomy): domain Eukaryota; kingdom Metazoa; phylum Cnidaria; class Anthozoa; order Zoantharia; family Hydrozoanthidae; genus Hydrozoanthus; species Hydrozoanthus tunicans. The sequence continues at coordinate 9,054 of JAOBAT010126110.1, forward strand.
CAAAACCAACCAGAAAAGAAAATCTAGATTCCCTGACTAATACCTTTTGTAAAGACTGCATCCTTTGTGGCAAAAATCGTTTATTCAGGTTTCATTTTCACAACTATGCATTCCTTGATGTAAGTATGTTTTATTCAGATTAATTTTTTTTCATGTACACCATGTAGATATTTTTGATTATGCACATTGAAAATAGATTTTATTCAGATTTTATATTCACCATAATAGATATATTCTTATCATGCATATATCAATAGATAAAGGATAAACTTATTTAGACATTCATATATTTTAGCATTGAGTAACACACTATCTATATTTTATTTCTATGTTGTCTCCCCGATTAGCAAGGCATGTGCTAGTCTAAAATATTTGAGACTTTAATAAAGATATTATTATTACTTATTCATTATTACCTATGTACTATTAGGGCGACATTTTGTATAGTTGTTAAAGAAACAAGACCATTTTGATCAGCTTGTTCAAGCTTTTGATTTTAGTTAATAAGATTTTTATTTTAATTTTAATTTCCAAGCAAACTAGTTATTTATATCAGTTTTCATTGCACTGAAGGTAAACACAAATGGTGTCGTGTCTTTTCTTCGGCAAGTTTCACGATATACACCCGCGTCGTTTCCTTGGGGACAGAATAGGCGTCTGGTTGCGCCATTCTGGGCCGATGTTGACACACGCAGAGGAGGCAACGTGTGGTACCGGGAGAGTAATGCTGTAAGGATACTCACAAGAGCAACAAGAGACGTTCATAAAGCGTTCTTGAATCATCCTCGATTCCAAGCCAGCTGGGTTTTTGTAGCAACGTGGGACAATGTGGCGTTTTATGGGGCAACTAGTGCGAGTCAAAAACTCAAGGTAAGTACAAAGACGCTGCCCCTATACCTCTGTAAAATTCGGTTGCCCTTCATTGTGTTCTGGAAAAAAGAAAAGCTAGGTTAGTTAAATACTGTGTGTGTCGTGTTAAAACGCACATAATTTCACGTCAAGAACCACAAGTACATGGAGCTATTTCTGCACCACAAGATTACCCCTTTTTTCGATTATGAGCAGCGAAACCGGGGGAGGGATAATTTTTTGCCTAAAAACAGCAATTTTTAAAAAGAAATTTCAGACTTTATAACAAGCAATTACAGTTTCCGCTAACACAAAACATATGAAATGGCATGACACCACGTGACACAGGGTCAGGAGCTGTCCTGGTTTTTAATTGCTTTTGTTAAAAGATCACTCAAAAATTAAAGATCAAGGGCCGGTTGTTCGAAAGCCGATAAAATGTCTTTTGAGAAACTAGGCCTTGATTTTAAGAAAAGCAATAGAAACAAGTTTGCGATGTAAATGATAAGTAAAAAATGACTAGTTCCTTAAGGCCAAAGAGCGTATCTTACTTTGCATGAAATACGACTGGCAACATTTTGTTTTTCTCAGTGTACGTTAGCTCAATTAAGGTATTAATTCATGCCTTACCATAGTGCATCACATTATTCGCTTTTTCCGTTCAAAACTGTTTTAAAGAGAAACTTTAGCATTTCTTTGCATTCTGTGTTTGTAAGTTTGTGTTGTTGCCTTTCCAAGTCTAGATTAACGAGCTTTCTATCAAATAGCGAAACATGTTCCAAGCTGTTCTGATTACAAACGGCCGCCACTCCTTTGTAATCTTCAACTACCACAAAATCGTATGGACGACTGGAACTGCAAGTGGTGGAAATTCAAATGGACTAGGGGGGACCCCTGCGCAGGTAAGTTTCTCTGCTTCACCATTTGAGCCGTATAGTCTTGACTGGCTATGCTCTTGTCCAGTCAGAGTTGCAATAGGTGAAACCGGCGTCTTAGGCCTAACTGTTCAAAGACGATAAGCCCTTAGTGTTAGTTGTTTGCGAATGCTATGAACTTTACTGGAGAACCAGTTAGAGGAACTCATCAAAGAGGCAGAAAAAGAAACAACCTCTCAGGCTTTTGTTGGCAAGAATAAAAAATAAATGTTGCTTAACTGCAATATCAAACAATCTTTGAGGGAACTTGTGTAGCAATAACCATATTTTGAGTAAATGAGAAAGAGTAAGTTGGGTTTGAAGCCTCATATTCTTTAAAGAAGGAAGGACAAGAAAAAAGGTATTTCTAAATAGTTTGCCGGCGCTTGATTTTTATTTGCACTATAACACTATAATTTTTGTTAGCGTGGAAAACTCACAGGACACGGCTTTGCCGCCATCGTGAATTTGCCGCGACCTTGGACTTGCTGCCATCTTGGCAATGCCGCCATCTTGATTTGTTTGTCGAGCGGCATTCTGGATAACGAAATCCAAGGCCACGCCGTACCTTGCGAGTTTTTCGCGCTAAAAAAATTACCCAACCTAGCCTCCTGCAAGGAGGCTATTGGTACTAAGGAATTTACGACACTCACATAATAATCGATGTTTCCATTTAAAGGCTGGATTTAACGCTGGCGATGGTGTACGTTTCTCCAACATGCCAAGCTCTAGAACAAGCGGAGTTTTAAACCTCCCGTCTATCAGCAATGTAGCTATTCCTGGCCGGTGGATGTTCAGAATCGACCAGGCCTCAATTTTGGTTGGAGGATGCAATGTAGAAGGTATGGACTGTGATTACCATAAAATTGATTTACAAACATAATAAACATACATAACTACATACCAGACCATCGCGTTTGACTACAGACAATTTGAGTCTCGATACTCGAGCATTCAGCTCTGGAAGTACCTCGGTGTCTGGAGTGTAAGACTGCAGAGAAATTGTGCAATCAGACCATACTCTTTTTTCCAGCTTTCCAAAGGCAACAGCACCCAAAATACCGTCTCTAGACAAGGTACTCCCAAGATATACGAAAGTGTCAACTTCATCCCGTCTGGTGTAATTTAGTATACTTGGCTCAGTATAAGGCTCACCTGGTGCAGGTGTGAAAATCGTTTTGGTCTTTTTCAGACTTATTGTGAGACCGAATGCAGTGCAGTCAAAGGAGAAACGGTCCATAATAAGCTGCATATCTTCTACACTATGAGCAATAAAGACGGCATCGTCGGCGTAAAGCATTTCGCGAATAAGCATTTCAAGAATCTTTGTTTGGCATCAAAACGTCTTAGATTAAAAACTTTTCCTGATGTTCGAAATGTTAAATGAATGCCAGTGTCACAGTTTTTAAAACACAAACCTGAGTAACACAGCAAAATAGATGGAAAATAGATACATTCATACATACATACAATAATACTCACAGATACACATATATACTTTCAAGCATATATACACGTACACAAAAAGATATGTGTACACAAAAACATTTCTTTCTTACCTGCATTATCGTCCATAAGTAAAGTGGCACTGTAATAATAATAATAATAATAATAATAATAATAATAATAATAATAATAACAATAATAATAATAGTAATGATAACAATGATATTAATAATAATAATAATAATAAAAATATTGATGTTGTTGCCTATTTGACACCCGAGTCAGTGCAAAGAAGAAAGAGAAAATAGACATGGAGGGAAATCGCGAGAATATGGAAGTGTGCAGAGGTTGTGGTGGTACCAGTCATAAATGGCGTTTTGGGAACACTCCCTAAAGGCCTCAGAACTTAGTTAAACGTTATAGACATGGGGGAAGAGCTAGGTCTTTTACAAAGAATATGCATACTGGGATCGGCACGTATTCTCAGAAGAGCACTGGGGATGTAGGGTTAAAGGGACAGTCAGGAATCTTCGCATCCAAGGCCACGGGAAGAAGATCGTTGCGGGGAAAAAAACATCTCCAGCTTAAAATGCTGTGTGAAAAGACCTTAATAAT
>JAOBAT010126121.1:0-12877 GCA_026413305.1 Hydrozoanthus tunicans
ATAAACGACATTTTTCTTCTTTTACAAAATCCCTTTCTAACAGACCAAGTTCCTTGATAGTGATATATACACTTTAAAGTTAGTTACTGTTGGTAAAAATGGACCAATGACAAGTTCTTTGTTAACTTATTTAGATTTATTTAAATACTTGCTTACACATTCTGTAGTAACACAATCATTTTTTTTCTTTTAATCAGCGGCAGTTAGTCCCTGACAAAAAATGTTCTAAGCTTCAAGTATCTCTTAGAACCATTTTGCTAAGGTTGCAGCAAAAACTGCAAGCACCAAGTAAGCTTCAAAAGCATAAAAAAATAAGGCCAGGAATGAAATCTGTCTGTTTTGTTTGAAATTTGCAATTTAGTATTTTCTTATAACTTTTAGCAAATGTTTTTTGTAAATCTATTCCAGGATTTTACAGCTTGTCTTGAAAAGAGGAAGAAGCAAGTGGCTGAACTGGATGCCACTCTGTTTTACCTGCATCAAAAGGAGAACTGTCTGGAGACTCGACAAGAATTAGAGAAAGCAAATGAAGGAATCTTGAACAAAGAACTACTTGCAGTTGCTGAGAAAATAAAAAATAGGAAACAAGAATCCCTTGACTACCAGCTGGTAAATATACTCTATATGTTTCATGGTAAATATAGATTGCTTATTACTTGTTTATTAGATACTTTGTATAAATTTACTTGGTAGATTTTTGTACTCTATATTTTAATAAATATTTAGACTGTCAGACTACTACTTGCAAGAATTATTTAGACTTTGTGTATCCATAGAAAAGTTTCCTGGTACATGGCTTTGGACTACTCAATCAGTTTCTATTAATAGCTGTGTGGTGTTTTGTTCTGTGGCTTTGATGAGGCTAACTTTCAGCCCCAAACACGACAAATGTTGTGTTGGTAAATTCTCCCAACTAGGGCCCATACTTTTAAATAACCAGTTAGGAGAATTTGGCTTTTCACCCTTCAGTGTTCACCCTGTTTGATCAATTTCAATTTTCTCATTACCAAATGACTTATTTTGTATGTGTTATGTAAGGAGAAGTTAGATGCTTATAAACTGGCCTGGGCTGAAAGGGCTAAAATACTTTTGAATATGTTGACTGTGCAAGTTACAGCTAACGTCACCCATAGTGCAGTCCATCTTCAAATCCCAACAATACTGCAAATGCATCAGACTTACAAAGTACATGATAGAACTTTTATCACTATTTATACTATTATTATTATTATTATTATTATTATTATTGTTATTATTATTATTATTATTATTATTATTACTACTACTGTTATATTGTTTTTATTATTCATCTCCTTATTAACCCTACAAGTTCAAAATTCTTGATACTAAATGATTTTAGTTACACAAAGTTTTTATGTTATGATTAGTTCAGACATTGTAAATAAAAAATTGTGTTACATTATTCTGGCACAATGTGAGTGACATATCAAGAACTTTTCACATTTGTGGTCTCAGAATGATGTCAAAGTTGTTTAAACTGTTTTGCCTTTGCGACCTATTTTTCAAAATGTGTCTAGGTACAAACCTGTTTAGTGTACTCTTCACAAAGCATCAAGTCAGTTTGTTAGTGCTAGTACTCATGTATATTTTTCCATTCATTTCGTAAAATATTTGCATTTCTGTTTACAGATTCATTTTGCAGGAATGACTATGGATCTACCTCACCATATCAGCTCTAGAGAAACAATTAACCAGCTTCTGAATGATTTAACAGACTTTCTTGCCACACTCCCCCATCCTAAAGTTGTCACAATGGCAAGGTAGAGTTGTGTACATGCGTATTCTAACTACACCACATCACTGCACATTTGTCACGATGGCAAGTAATATGAGAGTAAAACTGTATGGGTACCGTTTGTGTGTGTGTATTTCATAGGATCCCTTATTACAGGTAGTAGGAGACTAGTACTAGATTTAGGAATGCTACATTTCTTTTTAATAAAAGTTTGTTTCAGTACTAACTTGCCTCCTTCAATAAGTACAAAACAACGCTACTGTACACTATGTATATATAGAAATAGGAATACTGACTAATTGTAGCTATCATTAACTGCCAATGAGCAACACTGAAAAGCAAGAATGATACCATAATTCACTCCTGTCACAGCTATGATTGGCTCATTCCCAAAAACTTAAGCTGTGATTGGTTCATGTGTCTTCCCTATTGTTACATTACATATTACCATGCACTCACTTCACCAGATTCATTTAGAAATACACATCTGCTGCCAAATCTGCTTCCTCATCAGCTATGGGGTCTTTCCTTAGCATTTAAGAAAGAGCTGAGTTATAAAGCTAGCTTTAATTTGGCGTGTTGAACTTGTTAAGATATACCAAGCTTCTTTCATTTTGATTATACTAGGGAATTGTGGCACGATCATTAATACCACAAGTGTATGAGTATTTTATATTTGAATCCCTATGGTAGAGTAAATTGTACTTTTGCAAGTGCTTGTACAGACAGTAGCTGTGTTTAATTCCGTGGCCAATGTTTTTTATTTGACCGCTACATAGGATCTTTGTTCTCCAGTTGGCTATAATTACCTTTTATGAAGATGATGTTGTTACTTATTTCAGATCAGCACATGATGAATACACTCCTGGCGATCAAGTTGAAGAGATACAGTCGTCATTAGTGGATGTTGTCCGAAACGCATATGGTGGTACTGACCACGTCGTTGTGCATCGGAAGTATGGAGAAAACCTCTGAAAATAGAAAACAACTTGAGTTCTCACTGCAGTGACATCAGGGTTATAGTTTGGTATTATCTCACTGCAGTATCATCAGAGTTTAATATCTTGGTGGTGGCATTACTCACTGAAGTGGCACCAGGGCTCGATATCTTGGTGTTATTTCAATGCAGTGGAGTCAGGGCTCGAAATCTTGGTGTTATCTCACTGTAGTAGCATCAGGGCTCGATACGTTGGTGTTATCTCACTGTAGTAGCATCAGGGCTCGATACTTTGGTGTTATCTCACTGTAGTGGCATCAGGGCTCGATACGTTGGTGTTATCTCACTGTAGTGGAATAGGGCTCGAAACTTTGGTGTTATCTCACTGTAGTGGCATCAGGGCTCGATACGTTGGTGTTATCTCACTGTAGTGGCATCAGGGCTCGATACGTTGGTGTTATCTCACTGTAGTGGAATCAGGGCTCGAAATCTTGGTGTTATCTCACTGTAGTGGCATCACGGCTCTATGCTTTGGTGTTATCTCACTGTAGTGGTATCAGGTTTCAATATCATTATATGTAATATATTCAGTTACTGTCAGTTTCTATAATAACCATGAAGGAAGAGTTATTAGTTTTCTGTTATAGTTGAATATTATATCATTAACCAAACGATTACGGTTATACTGTGTTGATATTGGGTTCCCAATACACCACGAAGCTAATAAAATCATATGATTTGCATACACACACACATATATACGGCAACCTTAGAAAAGGCGTATTATGACCAACGAGGTTACAAATTTAGGTTTTGGCATGCGGCCCTGAAAATTTTGTAAAAGAGTTACGTTGGAACGGCTCCTCTGCAGGTATCTTCAATTTTTATTCACATTTTGGAAACCGCAAGTGTCGCACTTATGTAACTCCTAAAAACTAGAAGTTTTCCAAACCAACCACTTCTTTTGTTTTTAAGAAATCTAAATGAAAACTACGGCCAAAATAATATATAGTACATAAATTGGAGACTGCAATTTTTGCATCATCTTTCTGCATGATGTTCGGAGCCAATAGCCAGAAGTATATAAGAATGCTCATTCTAGTTTATTCCTGGGGCCAGGAGCTTGTTTACATCACACATGGTCGCTCTAATTTAATAACAGTTGCTCGTTGATTTAGTTTTTTTGCGCAGATAAACTTTTTACAGAAATGCTTTTAGTTCTAATATATTTTGAGAGTACCGCGTACTGTGAACATCTTGACGGTAACAAAACTAGCCTCAAGCGCTAGGTTATTATGCGGGAAGCTTTCCAGTAGCCACTAATTGATAGAGAGAAAGAAGAAGCGGAAGTGAGCGTTATTCTAAGTGTTGCACAAAATGAGCAGTTAACATCCGCAAAAATAAATGGAGTTTCGTATTGTTTTCCTCTTGTCTTTTAACGCAAGTGTTTCCGACTGAGAAAGACTACAAATGAATATTAAAATTTGTCTTTTTGAAATTTTTGCTTTAGGTTGGTTTGTTGTTTTAAATTTAATATGATTTGTAGAACGCTTTTTGTTGTTTTTCTGCCCTTTGGTCTACTGACTAGAATAGATAAATGTACATGAAATACTTCCTTGTAATAACATCTGCTTTTAAACCTGTCATTCTTATTCAAAACCGAATGGAATCGTAGTTTTATTATAAATAATGCGAAAAAAATATATGTTAAAATAGGAAATCGTTTTAATTTTGATTTGCTTTGTAGATTTCATTAAGTTAGTCGGTATTATCTTGTTTTCAATCGAGTTTCTCAGCAACCGCTTCGCTGCTTATTTTTCTTGGAGAAGTATTGATTATTGACGCTTTCTTTAAAAACTAAGCTTTCATTCGTCGTTGGTGTGGAAATAAATAGCTTTTCTGATTAATTTGCATCCGGCAATAAACCATTTCTTTTTTCATTTTCAGAAGTGCAATTGTTAATAGACAAGTCCTTTTGTGTTAGTTTGACTTAAACTGTACTCGATAGCAAATTTGAGGTTTTGTTTGCTTTCTTGGTGAATATATACTTTCTACAGACTCGGTTGCCTGGTTGCTTTAAAGTCGTCTTCGGGCTTATTGGCCAGATTTGAAGTTCGACAAATATACATGGCTAACAATGATCCTCTATTACACTGGGTGAATTCATTACCACCGGAAAGTTGAAAGGCAATTTAGTCAGTTTGTTTGTCCTCTGAAAGAAAGCACTAAAACAAAAAAACTGAAGACGAGTGGCGTTAAACTTTGCATCAGACTCAAAGGAAGCAGCTTTTCGTGTGTCGTAAATCATTTTTGAATGAACTCTTGTTTAGTCTTTAGGCGAAAGCGAAACAAAAAAAAATTGGGATAATGCTTGTCGATAACTTAACTTCTCACACCTTTTTTCCTTGGAATATATCGATTATATGAAAGAGTTGTTCAGAGATGCGACTGTAATGGATAACTGTTAAATCTGCCATTGTTTTTACGAACTGCTACGGGTGTTTATTGTCAGTTGTGGAGGTTTTCGCCTGAAACAAGACATGTTTGGTGGATGAAAGTTTTTGCGAGAAAGATTTCTCTCCTACAGAAAGCTTTCAGTCAGTTTAAAAGAATAAACAACAAGCTCTTTCAAGCGAAGAAATCAGTTGAAACTTGAGCCATTTGTCGTCGAAATGGAAGGTTCAACTTCTTATTTACTGCAGCCTGAAGTATATAACTTCGTAAACAGCAAGGTCAGAAAAATTGCCTGCTAATCCCAGAGATGTTCGGAGACTGTTTTCCGTGCCTGTAAGTATATCAGTTATCGTTTCCACGGTAAATTATGTAACATTTACAAATACATAAACTGCTACTGGAAGCTCTTACAAAACAGAATTCAATACAGGTAATTTATCTTCGAATCTTTAATCCCCTTAGATTTTCGTCTTCCATTTTATCAGACCTGGTTAGTTTAGTTTTAAAAGAACAGTTGGCATTTGTGTGTGAGTCGTTTGCAACTGTGGCGTCGGAGAAAAATAACTCTAAAAAAATACTTCAAGTTTCAATTTCGGGGATATTTTGCATATCTGTTTCTGTCAGTCCAACGAGACCACAGGAGTTTTCTTAGGGATGGGGAGAGGGACTTTGGGTACATATGGATTACTTGGATTTTTATGTGGAAAGACTTCAGAGAGGAAAATCAGATGTTTTTCTTGTCAGTTGGTTTGAAGAAAAAAAAATGATACAATACAAAAAATCTCTTTTTAGGCATTTCGTGATTTCTTTTGAACCATAACAGTGCATGACAAAAACAACCTTGTCAGTAGAATTGTTTTAAAAAGAGAAAATTCGTCAATTTTAAAGTAGGGATAAAATCGTACACAAATAGAGAGTAGTTTACTGAACCTAACATATATTCATTTACATGTCAGCCTTTTTAAACTGAAGAAAATTTTGTTACATGTTTTGGCCAGAAAAACTTTTTAAACATCTTATCGTATTTGGGATAGAAACTTGAGTAAAACTACTTTTATATCATGAAAATGGGGACATACTAAAGACGAAATATACGTTTGGACGAACTAGGGACTACATTTGTAGTTCATCTGGTTGTGCGTTTCCAACATAAACACGGGCTCAAAGGTAGAAAGAGTTGCCTTCGAAATACGTCATTAAACTGAGACGAACTACAAGTGTTTGCCCTAGTTCGGTCCAGACCAATAGTTCGCCCTCAGTCTTTACACTAGAAGCATAGCACGGGAGAAGAATTATCCGTACGGACAAATGTTGCGTGTCCTAGTATAAAAAGGACCAATCCGTGTGGACAAGGCGCAGAGCCGTTTGGATGAATGGACGCGCAAAACGGTTTCGGCGGGAAAACGGCTTGTGCCGCAGACGCGCCTGGTGCACACTGCAAGCTATAATAGGCATACATCAGTTCTTTACAATTCACTCCTTGATTAGTACTGTTTTGTCTATATGAATGAGGCGCCTCTTTGTAGTTTCAAACACTATATTTTAAAAGGGAAACAAAATACACACTTCTTGTTTGCCCGTTTCTATCACATATGACTAGTTTGTTTTCTCTTTTATCCGAGTCACGCTTTGTAAATAGATATAGATGAAAGTGTTCGTGTTACAGATGATTAAGATTGACAAAGTTTTCTGCAGGTCATTGTTGTAGTCAAAAAAACCTCAGAACTGATTTTTGCATGTTATCATTTTTAAGACGACAGCGTGTAAATGACCAGTACGATGCATTCCAACGTGAAAGCTATTGTATTTTAGTACTGTTGTTTTCTGCCGTTGTCGTCAACATTCTCGTTCTTGTTCTCTGTTATTGAGCGTAGAGTGAACGAATCGAATGTCTTGCTCAGAATCTGAAAATATTAAAAACAGTGGACAATGCAGGTAAACCCGAAAGATGATACAAAAACTGATCCTGGTGTAGTGTTAATGATAGTAATGAAATTGTGTCAGTAATTTAACGGAAACTTTAATTTTTATATATCATACTACTAAACTGAGATTATACAGTCGTAACAGCGCCATAACTATGATATTATTTACTAATGATTTTTTAACCTATCAGTCCCGAACAGTTTTCAGTAATGCTACCTGCGGGCTCAGTAACTTCTTGTAATTATATTTAAGTTTACCGAATAAATGAATGAAAGAATAAGTCTCTTTTTAAAACTACTTCGAGTGAATGCTGAAAATTGATCATTCAGTTCTGAGTTCGGTTAAAGTGACTCAAGTCAGATGTGTTAAATTGCCTTATGTACGAGTCTCAAAATAAAACAAAGAAAAATATTTTATAGATTTTCAAATCTTGTTTCTTTTTTGTCAGGAAAAATCTTCATTTTGATCATAAAGAAAATAATCGCTATCGAGAAAATTATCAATGACACTGCAAGTTTGATCGATTTAACTTCATAGGTATATCTTCCTTTGTCACTGCCCCCTCAATGCTAATGTCTCGTGCTTGTATGTTAATTACTGATTACAAAGATAAACCTAGCACTTGATAAACTGCTATCATTGAAATGCAAAGAGAGTACTTTTTCTGATCAGCGAGAGTGTTTAGTTGATATGTTAACGATAACTGGCGAACTCATGTCTTTTAAAGAGCGGAGACGACAGTTATATAAACTTTGCTTACGCATGGTTTGGTTTTGTAGACGTCATTCAACTAAACAGATTTAATTCTAAATTTTAATTTGTTCTATATTCTGGGTTAAACTAGATATGGTAAAGTTTATTTTTCATGATTAGACAAAGTCTACCCATCCAAAAGTCAAGACAAACTGATTTTAAGCGCTTTAAGATATGGCGTTTCTCTGTTATTTTTTAGTGAAAGTGTGCAGAAGGGAAAAGAGTTCGGGGTTCTGAAATCTAACCCAGTTTTTGGTAAAGCTAAAAACTTTGGCATTCCAAAAATTAGCAAAAATAGGTGGTGGTACTTTACTCTTTAAATTACACAATCGGAGTCTACCCATCCAAATTTTATTCCCTGGAATACTGGTCAAGACAAAATTTTAGCGCTTTAAAATATGGCGTTTCTCAGTTATTCATTAGTAAAATTATTATGCGGAGTGAAACTGAAATCTAAACCAGTTTTTGATGGAAAAAGGCAAAGTTGAAAGCATTCCAAAAAAGTTAACTGTGATGAATTTTCAAATGTTAATTCGTTCATTAGTTCGCCTGAAATATCCCTGGTCCTCGAGTGTTAACTAAACTATGTGAAGTTTTTCAAGGGTTTTTTTTAAATGCAAAGTACCGTATACAAATTGGTTCAACATGATATGCATTTTCTTTGCTGTACCGATCTAGTTCCAAAACCTAACCGATTTAACGGTATGGTGTGCGCTGCGGGGCCTTCTTCTTTTCCGTAACTTGAAAGTTTCGGAAAGATTCTGCAGCAATATTTATTTATTCTTTGTGCATTTCAAAAACTTAAGCAGCAGTTATTTTGAAAAAAAATTCCATTCATAAAACAAACAAAATCAAAGTGATTGAAGATTTCAGTTTTTTTCAAAGAGTTCAGTTGGTTTGAGTTGAAACATTGAACATTTTGTTGGCTGATATGTTGCTAGTGTTATGAAAAAATTATAACTTGTCTTGGGATGAGCTCTTCGTTTGACAATAAATACAGAGTTTTAAACTAGTTCATGAATGTTCCCTCCATACTTTTTGATTTTGCTGCTTTCTTGATAATTATGATAGCTAACTTTTTGAGATCAGGATCTATAAACATCGATAAGGATGCTTTAGTTAGAAGCCACTTCTAATTAAGTAAGTTTTTACCTGCGATATCGTTCAAAAGTGTCACGGTAAACGATTATGGCTTTCAAGTTTTGAATGATCTCATCGTCACCTGCTTGCTCTCCGGTTGCCATGGCAAAAGCTTGGACTGAAAGGAAAGACGATTTGCTGGTTAATTGCAATTATCAAGCTTTGGGCAATTATCTTTCTTTTAACAATGCCAATGTTGTTGTTGTTTTAGCGGAACGTATGAAGTGCGTGCTGAAAAGTGACAAACCATGATAAAAAGGTGATTTCTCACAAAAATAATTATTTCCCGGTCAAGCAAGCTTTTCATTAACTCCTCTGAACCACGGGCTTCGGCGCCATCTGTTTGTATTACTGTCGTCTAAGAATGGAATTATTTATTTTGGGGCTTTTACATTTTATTTGCACGTACACCACAACGAGGGCTGAGATCACGAGCAGATGTGTGATATCGTTTTTCCTAACTTTCGTGGGCTTTGGAAGTAATCCCTGGCTCGGTTTATGTATACAACCCATAGAATTACTCCGCAGGGATTCCAGGAGAATATGTTTGCAATAATGAACAATGGTCATGAAGCGTAGTGAAGTTTAAATGCGACTTTTTTGCCTCGATATCACGCGAAAATAGCCGTGCGTTTTTGTGATGCCTTCAGTTCCCATGAGTCGAATGACTGACTAAATATTATGCAAATTTAGAGGAAATTCAAAAGAAGCCACATTTCTAAGCGTACTTGCAGTTTGACAGGTGAAGTGGTATAAATGTATATATAAAAGCTTTGCATTTGTTATGGTTTTTATTCTTTACCGTTGTGACCCAATGTTTTAATTTTATTCTTAGGACTTTCCAAAATGTGAAAGGAAAAGTGAATTCAGCTGCCGAAATGTCTTTGTCCTTATGGGATACAGTTAAAAAACGTTTGGGGACCGAACAACCGTCTCCTAGCTGTTCCTGTGGCCACGAGTGCTACATAAACCCCGAAGCGCCGTTCGCGGAAGATCGGTTTACGAGGTACGAATAACTATGATTTTTCTTTCTTTGCTCCGAGAATCGTGATTGAATTTTGGTTTTCAAAAGAAAATGTAGCGCAAACACTGGTAGTGTGAGCGTATTTTCTTTGTTTTTGCTTGTTAACTATACAGTCATTCACAATTTTTTAAGCATAAATTTATGTCCCGGCAATGTGAAAGTCTGAAAAGCCAAGATCGCTGAAGTGAAAACAAATTTATCAAAAATTTGAATTCGCTACGTTTACCTTCACTAATATGCATAAACTTCCCATTTTCTGTCGCTCGAGAAAAAGAAGTTAATCTCAAATCGCTTCTCTTTTGGTTTTGCAATGAGAAGGAAAACTTCTCGCTTGCTAAAAATCGGTTATACTTTTAGTTTTCCCTTTCGAAAACAGCTCAGAGTTTTTAATATTGAAAGTACAAATACGTTAAGCCACAAAATTATTGAACTCTGCTGGATTAAATTGCTGAACCTGCTAGACGTTATACTTAGAAAAGTTTTAATATAAAGAACACGGTTTTCGAGAAAATCGCGAAGTATAAACGCCGTATTGTATTGACTACCAAAAATATTAACCGGCTGTCGATTCATCATTTTGAGTAGGACTGGGCACTAGTTTTCCTTGTTTTCAAAATGGTGGAACTTCATGTCAGTTTTGAGTCATTATCCGGTTTACAAAGCGTGGCAATCGCCACGCGGGAAAGGTAAGGCAAGATCAAACAAGAAATGCCAAAGACTCAGCATTTCTAGCATACATACTTTTCCCAAGTTTTTGTTGTTGTTGAAAAGAATAGTTAAATTTAAACTGAATAGTTCACTTCTCCGTTTGTTTATATATTCTGCTTACAATTGCCGAATTGGTTGTTCTAGATAGAGCTTTTCTGTCTTTATGAGAGCAAGTGCTAAAGTTTAATTCGCAGCTACCAAAGTAAGAGTATTCAACTAAGGTAACTGGGAATGGTATGAGTAATTAACCGGCCGGGCGCCGTAAAGTTAATCATCTTAATTTACTAAATGATCATACATAGTAATGTAATTGTAAATGAATGGAACACGAATGTGCTTTAGGCTGTAGTACGATTGTTTTTAAACTTTTTTTCTGAAGTTGGAGTTCATACTGGCTCCCAGTCCTTCTTTGGTTACGATTTTGGCTAAAGAGCTGGTTAGTTTTATTTTCTAAAAGCAGATGCAATGCCAGAGGTGTGTTTGCTCATCGTGCCAATCATAATAATTAGATGTTCATTAACACTGGTTTAAGAACTATAGTTAGTATTGATAATGGCAGTGACATAAAAGATGACAAAAAGCTATAACAATGATACTATTTTGTAAAAAGAACACTCAATCCATAAAGGCAGTAAAGGGTGGGCCATGGGTGGCAGAACCTTTTTTTGGGGGGGAGGGTTCACTGCACCCCTCCCCCCCAATAATTTGGTTGTTTGAGCCATTTGAAGCACAATTAGATAAAAGAACAGATACAGATAACTTTATTATGCTCAAAAAAAGTAATTACAATTTGTATTTTGATATAAGTGGTTCATTTTTGAGGTTTTAAAAATACTAGTACTTGTTGTACTTTGAATATTGTTATATTTAAAATGTTCCAGTCCTTTACTGCATGGTGTGACAGCTTCTGTTTTCCCCAGTTTGTTTTTACCATTGGTAGACAAATCCTGTCCTTGTGTCTTGTGTTGTATCCATGGACGTCTCCATGTGTTAGTAGGTCCATGGTGTGGCATGATAGTTTATTTTTAAACTTAAACATGTATAAGCAGTAATGGTAATGTCTGCATTGTTTTAGGTTTAACCATTTTTAACCGGACCCCCTGATTGATGTGAATAACGGACTAAATTTCTTCTTATTCTTGTTTTGTTTTGTTGTATTATTATAATTTAATTTTGATCTTTTTTTAGGTTGTTTCAGGGAAAAATGAAAAATGTAATCTATATAAACTTCTATTATGATCATTAGATATTAATATAAATAAATTTGATTAATATTTAACTAAATAAATAGATAGATCTATATATTAGATAAACAAGTGTTAAGTAGATACATATTAAATTAACCTACCTATATATATCATACTTTATTATGAACAATGCAATGGCTATTCGTATGGAACCATATCCCGACTTCTATTTTCTATTCATACAGAAGTTTCAGTTTTTTGCTTTTTTTTTCAAAATGCAATACAATTTAAAATTCTTGTTACTATAGATATGTTCAGGAATATCTAGCAATTCAGTAAAGCGTCCGAAATTATAATGATTAGCTCTCGTTATCTTTCAGTACAATATACGTTCTGCAACACTTGAAAAACTTCTGAGGTCACACATGAATTTTTTTTTATCAGCGTGTAATTTTTCGGTTAATTTGTACGCTTATTGTGGTAATGAACTTCTTGGGAAAATAAGCAAGCAGATTCTTTCAGGAGTTGTGGAATCTTTATAAAGTTTTTTTCACCAAAAAGCTGCGAAACTATCCTTCCATACAAATAAGCCACTTGCGCTCTATTCATTGACCATTATTATTACTTCCAAATCTTGTGAGCTTCTTGATGCATGTTCATTGTGGACAACACTGAGAATAACAGTTTGAAAAACTTTATTTTTTTGTCTTAGATTTTCCTTGCTGCTACTTGAGCCAGCAGAAATTTACTTTGAGGACTTTAGTGTTTTTTATTATCCTTGTGGCTTGCCAGAAGATGAGGCATTCAAAAGGTAATCAAATTAATAGTAACAACAGTAGTAGTAGTAATAATGATAATAAAGCTTTATTGGCATGATATAAAACTTTTACATATTGCTAAAGCACTTTTTTTTCTAATACAAATATGAGTAATATAAATACATCAACAAAATACAAAATACATAATCATAATTAACGATAACAGTAACAAAG
>JAOBAT010126132.1:0-12876 GCA_026413305.1 Hydrozoanthus tunicans
GCAAACCGTTAGAGCGTTAAGGCAAACTGTTAGCACGTTAAGGCAAACCGTAAGAGCGTTAGAAAAAATCGTAAGCATGTCAAAACAAACCGTTAGCACGTTAAGACAAACCGTTAGAGCGTTAAGGCAAACCGTTAGAGCGTTAAGGCAAACCGTTAGAGCGTTAAGGCAAACTGTTAGCACGTTAAGGCAAACCGTAAGAGCGTTAGAAAAAATCGTAAGCATGTCAAAACAAACCGTTAGCACGTTAAGACAAACCGTTAGAGCGTTAAGGCAAACCGTTAGAGCGTTAAGGCAAACCGTTAGAGCGTTAAGGCAAACTGTTAGCACGTTAAGGCAAACCGTAAGAACGTTAGAAAAAATCGTAAGCACGTCAAAACAAACCGTTAGCACGTTAAGATGAACCGTTAGAGCGTTAAGGCAAACCGTTAGAGCGTTAAGGCAAACCTTTAGAGCGTTAAGACAAACCGTTAGAGCGTTAAGAAAAGCCGTTAGAGCGTTAAGGCAAATCGTTAGCACGTTATGACAAACCGTTAGCACATTAAGACATACCGTTAGAACGCTAAGTTAGATCGGCAGAGCGTTAAGGCAAACCGTTAGAAATTTCGGCTAACCCGTTAAGAGTGTTAAGGAAAGCGTTCAAATCGTTAGAAAAACCGTTCGCTACCCGTTAAGTTCCAAAGCGCGTTAATGTACGAAAACACATAAAAAGCTAGCCAGCCAGTCCACAAGTCGATTTCAGAACTGGCTTTTTAACTTGTGCCCAAACCCACCTGGTTGGCCGATATGTTTGTATACTACAGCTTTGTATGGTACAGTAATAAGTTCTAAAAGCCCAAAACTATTCATGATCGGTACTGACCTGTGCACTAATCCACTGTAGAAGTGTGACGTCACCCTGCTGACAGACAGTCCCGTGATGGCTGTGTAGCAGACACGGCAGAATGGGGATTTTCCCAAGTAAGGGGATCACTTGGTTAAAACTGCACATAAAAAAATTATAGCAACTAAAGTTATAAACTATGAATTAAAAAAAACATGTTCATCTCTGTATGGGTTGCATGCTGACATGTAATTTTGATTTAGTACCTTTAGCTGAAAAGGGGGATGGGCGCTTACTTGCCCATGCACTCTTACTAACAAGATCAAATGTGGTACTAGAACAATGCCAGGAAATATTAATACCAAAAGTCCAAAGAAGTTGAAATTCTGGAATTGAAACAATAATTAACTATAGTTCTTAAAATAATTATAACAATAATAACAAAATAAATACTAATAAGTTTATATACAGCTGTGTACGTACACCTTGCCGTGTATTTCATAAGTATATAGATAATATGCAAAACTTAAACCAAATAAAGCTTAAATCAAAACTGTTTTTCCTAGTTTAAGTCATATCTTGCAGCACCTTGTTAACAGCGTGACATATCTTTGTCTTGCACCAAGGAATTCATTGTAAGCTTGTTGAATTGATGTTGCATGAGTACTGAAATCCCTGTCAATTTTGAAAATAATAATGTTACAGTCTGTACTTCCTATTTAGTGCCAAAAAGTAGGACAATTTCAATTCCACTTAAAGTACAAGCTGTTTAAATAACTAATAAAAATGATTTTTGTTTTAATATCTGATCTGTGAAACAGGTTGAAAAAACATATGCAGGTTTATATTTATTAAAACACTGTCACCAAAATGTATTTTATTTGTTGTTAAAAAGATTTCTAAAGAATATTGAAGTCACATATAACAAACTTTGCTCTGTTGCCCAGGTTAAGGTTCTTTTGTGATAATTCTGAATAGAAATCACGAGACGATATGTCATACTTTTTTCACATTTACCAGTTTGGGTTCTAAATGATTATTTCATACCACAATTATTTGTTGTAAGTAAGTAAGTAAGTAAGTAAGTAGACTTTATTTAAAGAGGGTTACACAAAATAGTAGATAACACTAATAAACTGGTGGCCCTCCAATTGGATAAAATTAAATTTAACTATTAAAAATTGATACACTACAACTAATTACAATTTTAAAAATACAAAAAATCTAATCTAAAAATCACTAAGCTAATAAAGTTAAAAAATGATTTGGAACAATTAATTAAAATGATGTAAGTGTTTCTGATTTTCTAAAACATGTATGCATTGCAATATATTTTAGAAAATACTCTTAAATGTATAAGGTTAATCAAGAATGCTGAATCTCAAATGTTCCATATACATAATATAAATTGTGATTTGGAATTTAATGTTTAAATATATGTCTAACAAATGGTAATAGCAGTAACCGTTTTATTTACAATTTATTACATTGAACCACCATTTAATCATATTTATGTAAAGTTATACCATGTTTAACATAGTCAGATGTTACCTGGAAATACTTTCCAAATTGGCCACAACAGATGCCCAACCCTGCTGCTGCCATCTCTGTTCATTAACAAGAGACCCACAGCTCTCTGACAACTCTTCAGCATACTCATCAAATTCCTTGCCAAGACAAATAGGTAAACTTAACTTTACACACATATCATGAATCATATTCAATTCAACACATAATATGGTCTACACAGGGTTTGTCTGCTTTCCTCAAAGCAAAATTTTAAGGAATTTTTTAGGACTTTTTAAGGTAAGATTATTGGTTTTTGAGCGCCTAAGACATGGGGCATCAACCACCAGAACTGATCTAAAACATGACTTGTTACGATATTGTGGCAAAGACTGCACGAAGCACTGTACTGATCTCCAGGTACTGCTTGAAGTCACCCAGTAAACTCTGCCCTTTCGAGCTAAGATTCTTGGAAAATCGTTTCTCCGGAATTTTGACATTTATCAAATTATCATAACAAAGAAAAAGTAAAAATTTGAGGACATTTTAAGGACCATGACTAATTTTTGTAAAAATTTAAGGATTTTTGAGGCCTCAAATTTTGGAATTAAGTGAAAATTAAGGACTTTTCTTAAGGTTTTTAAGGACCTGGACGAACCCTGTCTATAAATAATGATCAGGTTTTTTAATTAAAGAAAACTTTGTAAAGGTAAATTTTTCAAATATTAAGTACTATCAATGGCTAACTATTAATCATTATTCAACAAAAAACAACAAAAACATAAAATACAAACTATGTTTTTAAGCCAAGAGTTCAATTCAACTATTAATTATTAATTAGTGAGTCACACATTAATAGATCTCACTTCAAGAATAAAAGAAACATCATATTAAGGAGTCAGAATAATAATTTTAGAAATTTTGACTTTGGCAGGAGAAATTTAATTAAATTTCAGTGGTTTTTGAAAAGAAACAATTTTGCAAACTTAAATACGATCATACATTCATTTAGTTATTTGCTCATATTTATTTATAATTAATTTGCACATTTCATATCAATATTGCTGAGCTTCTAAAGACTCTTACAATAATAATGCCTGACCAGCTTTTTCTTTACCAAATGACTGAGGACATAATAAAGTGTCTTTTAAGATAAAAGTACTAACTCCTGAAAAGACTAGGCTCAGAGTTTTCAGTAAGTTACAGTAGACTTAGTCTGACTAAAGTAGCTATTGCAGGTTGTTCACACAGCCAATAAACCAATGAGTTTAGAACTTAACATTAAGACGAAGTTACTCACAGATGCTAGCTTGGCCCTTGTGACAAGTGTCTCATATGTTGGAGGAAGTTGAAAAGATTTTTCAACTTGTTCTCTTAGGCTAGCCTCTGAAGTCATGATAAAAAAAACAATGAATAAATAAGAAAAAAAAAACAGTGTCCCATCACTATAAACTATCTAACAGATAACTGCAATTCAACCAAGATGTTAAAGAATTTTTTTTACCAAATGGACAGAAAATAGTAGACAATTGTAGAAGACTTTTACACTATTTATCCAAATCCAAATTTTAATTTATTGTGCTTTCTGAAACCTCCTGCACAATTTTTTTCAGCCGACCAAAACTTTCATTAACTATATAAAATTATTTGGTAGAATTTAGCCTAAATATACATTAGCTGATAAAAGATATTGTGTGAACCAATAAGAATGTCGAAATCACAATATCAACATTTTTAAATTCTATACACAAGTTATTGTGCACATCAGTATAAATGCGTGTACTGTAGTACCTGATCCAAGGTCCAAGCTAGGAGATGGAGGGATGGCACATTCAATGGTGGTCTTGCTGAACAGGAATATGGGATTGGTTTCCTGAAAATGAGGTTCAGTTTAAGACTATTCCAAGTGTCATCTACAGAACATTTAAATACAGTATTAAACTTATATGCTGTACCCTTTCTACTATTTGCCGCAACAACTATTCATAACTATATATTAATTATTGTACACTGAAAAACTACTCTTTAAAAAGGTAAAAGTAAAGGTACAGTTATTTAACGTCAGTAGTTCCTTCAGCTCTCAGAGAGTGCTGCTATCAATGGAAGCCAGCGGTGTGCCCTTTACCCCCTCCCTCTGTCAATACTCCATTTTACGGGTATTCAAGCTACAGCTACACTCAGTCTGATCAGAAGAAAGTCAAAAGAGATGTGAAGTCACCGGGGATCAAACTAGGGACCTCGACCTCAAGCTACGTCTGTTCCTAAAGACCAGTTAATAATTTGTGTAATAATAATTTGTAGCTGTTTACAGTGACAGTTGAAACTTAACTGTAACTGGTAACAGAAACTTAGCAACTTTGACTTTTCAATGAATGCTTAGTATCACATAAAACCAAAAAGTTTAACACTGACAAAACTTTCAGTGTACATTTTGACACGACTATAAACAATAATAAATTAGTCTTGTCATAATGTACACTGAAAATATCATAACATTATCATAATATTTTAAAAATATGAATGCCAGTATAATAGTTTAAAACTGCTCCAAGAGCCACTGGTTCATTTTAATGTTCAAAATATTAATCTTTCTTCCTGAAATACGTTAGCCTCCACAGCAGTTGTGTTTGGATAGAGGAACCATCATTTGAGTGAGCTGCAATGTTGAACGTGCAAGATATGGCAGCTCGCTCAAATGACCCATGGTCTTTTCCCTAGGAAACCAAGCATCATTTGAGTGAGCTGCAATGTTGAATGTGCAAGACACTAGACATGGCAGCTTGCTCAAATGACCCATTGTTCAATTGTGTAAGGACAAGTTAGATGTTGTTAAACTGAATGGGACAAAAAGGGTTGAGTTGTATAAGGAGAAGTTAGATGTTGATAAACTGGCTGGGGCTGAAAGGTCGAGTTGTGTAAGGAAAAGTAAGATGTAGATAAACTGGCTGGAACTAAAAGGGCTGAGTTGTGTAAGGAGAAGTTAGATGTTGATAAACTGTATGAGACTATGTACAGTAAAAAGGGTGAGTTGTGTAAGGAAAAGTAAGATGTTGATAAACTGGCTGGCACTTAAAGGGTTGAGTTGTGTAAGGAGAAGTTAGATGTTGATAAACTGTATGGGACTATGTACAGTAAAAAGGTTGAGTTGTGTAAGGAGAAGTTAGATGTTGATAAACTGGATGGGGTTAACAGACTTACAGTGCCAACGCTGCCATAGTCACAGACTCTGACACTGGGATCCAATGTCTCTCCTCCTCCGGTTAATATCACCTGCTTATCCTCAGCAATTCCCACTGAGCTCGCTATTGACCCCATCAAGGTGCTGACACTAACAAAAGTTAATTTTTTATTTAGAATTATAGACTTACTCTGAAGTCCCTAATAATGGTGTAGAGCAGATTAATAGTACAGCATTGAAAATCTTTCAAAATTTATAATAGCATAGAACAGAATTATAGTCATAGACAAGTATACTTGATGGAAATATTCAAGTTATTCAAGTTTGTAAAATAAACACTAAAATCAATAAAAAGAAGTATAAATTAACCCTTCTTCTTGTCAAAAACTCAGATTGACAAGAGAAAACAGTGAGCATTGTGTCCCAGAAGAAAAATATTGATAGTATGAAAACCTGCAGTGGAGAAGCTTGGAAATCCAAACCCAAAATTTAATGATATTTAGTACAGTCTCAAATATGGCCCATAAATTATAGAGTTTAAATTTAGACTAGCTAAATAAATGTACATACATTATTATTATCATCATCATCATCATTTTTTATTATTATTATTATTATTATTGTTATTATTATTATTAGGGACTTCAGAGTACAACAATGCTGACTATATGTAATGGCCCTCCAGGTGAACACTAAATGCTATTTTTATTGCAAGCACTTAGTACTGGTGTCACACGTTTTATGCATATTGTTTGATAATTACCAAAGACAATGAAAATCATTTTTTTTCAAAGATTTTACATGACCATTGCCTGAATCAATTTTTTTTCTGTTTGAGTCTTAGGAGAACTGAAGAGAAACACTTGCAGCATAGGGTGTCTTTTTCTACTGAGAGAAAAATGACTTTTTGATCATAGTTGAAAAATAAAAGTTACTTGGTGGTTAGTAGTTCACAGTTGCATGTTTTCAGTTCTATCACTATCAGAGTATACTAGCCACTAGTTCTTATATGGCAGTTAGCACATCACATCATCCTGATTTGTCACTAACTACACTGGCCCGTTCCCATACCAGATGGAATTTTCTTTTGAGACCTTGTGCTAAATGTCATTTTTGAAGACAGAAAAGACAATAATATAAGAATTATTATATACTTACTAACCTTGCTGTTCAAATGACACCACAAAATTAATGTATATATTTCAGAAAGAACTCAAAAATAAAAGTCAACTTCAAAGGGAAAGCTCTATTTGAAATTGAGGGGCAGGGCTTCAGAATGTTTTGAAGTAGACGGCTGCTAGAAAAAGGTAGTTGCCTATGCAGGAAAGGTGTCAAAAAAAGGGCTGTAGGTCCCAACAAACGATCAGTCATAAGTAAACAGCATTCTAGAGAGGTGAGGGGCTTGTTCTCCCAAGAAAATTTTGAAATTTGGAGCCTCTAAAATGCAATCTGGTCAAGTGAGAACAAGCAATTTTGGGGTAAGGTTTGGAGTAGGTTTGCTGACATTAATTTTATATCATGAGAGAAATGGCCAGCAGTGAAACTCAAAGTAGCTGGCAGAAGTCAATTGGCCACCAGCTTGTTTTGAAAGCCCTGGACGGAAAATGCAGTTTTGAATAGAAACCAAGCAAACAATCAGTTTTGTTACCATTCCGAATAGAAATGGTTCAATATATAGACTGAATGTTTCTCAGTTTTTGGATGAATTCAGCTCTTTTTTGGAAAAGGTTATCACATGTATATCCTCTCTTATTATTACTGGAGATTTTAATTTTCATTTAGATATCGAAAATGATCGATCTGCTAAACAGTTTTATTGCCTATTAGAGAATTTTAACTTGATACAACATGTTGTAAGTGCTACCCATAAAAATGGCCACACCCTTGACCTTGTAATTACTAGGGATGGGGAACAGCCTGTGAAAAATGTGAGGGTTTCTGATCCAGTGATCTCTGATGACTCAGCCATACACTGGGAGGCCTATGTCTATCAAAACCAAATCCTGAAAGAGTACAACTAAAACGCCGGAAAATACAAGCCATTATTAACACACAATTTTGATGTTTCAAAGTTTGCATCTTGCTACGATAGCACATTATGATCTTTGCTCAATGAGCATGCTCCTGTGAACACTCGTACCGTTACTGCCCAACCTTCGACCCCCTGGTACTCCAACGAGATCAAGGAAGCCAAAACTGAAAGAAGGAGATTAGAACGCCTTTGGCGTAAGACGCAACTCACGGTTCATCATGAGATGTATGTCGAACAATGCGCCCAAGTCAACAAGCTCATTCATGAATCCAAAATGTATTTTTACTCAGATACTATTCAAGAGAATGCAAATAATCAAAGTGTTCTTTTTTTCATCTACGGCGAAGATGTTAAATACGAAATTGACTAGAAAACTACCTTTGCACGATAATCCCTGTGATTTAGCCGAGCGTTTCACTACTTTTTTTGATAACAAAGTTCAATCAGTCAGAAACAGTTTCCCTCCCATTACTTCTCCGCCTCACGAAGAAACGCGTTTCTCAACCCATCTCAGCGAACTCTCTCCCACATCTGATAATGAACTTTCATCCCTTCTGAAATCTACAAATGGAAAGTCTTGTGTTCTTGACCCAATTCTGGGTGGTTTGATTAAGGATTGCTATAGCACTTTGCTACCTGTTTTTACTAAACTCATCAACTTGTCATTTGCCACAGCAATCGTGCCTGACTGTTTCAAGAATGCGGTTTTGGATCCGTTATTAAAGAAGGACTCACTTGACCATGAATGTGACAAAAACTATAGACCCATTTCAATTTTGAGATTTAACTCAAAAGTAACAGAAAAGGTTGCAGCACAATGCCTAAACCAGCATCTCTTTGATAACAACTCTTGAATAATTCCAATCAGAGTATCATACGGGACATAGCACAAAAACCGCCTTGGTTCGAATACGCAATGACATTCTTCGCTCTATTGATGATGGGCAATGCGTAATATTTGTTCTGCTGGACCTTTCTGCCATGTTTGATACAGTTGATCATACAATACTTCTTCGGCGACTTGAGAGCCGATATGGCATTTCTGGAAAAGCATTATCGTGGTTAAAATCTTATCTCTCTGGACGCACTCAATCTGTGAAAATTGGAAACGACTTCTCAACCAAAAGAGATCTTCTATGTGGTGTTCCTCAAGGGTCAGTACTAGGTCCGATCATGTACTCCCTCTATACTGCGCCACTTGCTAAACTAATTGAACAACATAAAGTCAAATTTCACTTTTATGCAGATGACATTCAACTCTATTTGTCGTTTGACCCTCGATCTGCGAGTGAGCCAGAGAGCTCAAGGCTGCGCATTGAGTCCTGCATCGCGGATATCAATAAGTGGATGTCTGCAAATAAACTTCTTCTTAACAATGATAAAACTGAGTTACTGGTTTTAAATGCGCAGCATCGCCCTTACGATTTACACGATTTACTAAGTTCCTATAAACCCTATCGGACTCTACGATCTGCGAGTAAGGGTCTATTGATAAAACCAACTTTCAAACTAAAAATGTATGGGTCTAGGGCCTTTTCAATAAGTGCACCTACACTATGGAATCTACTCCCTCTAGAGATCTGAAACTGCGGAGAGCTAAACACTTTCAAATATCGTGTCAAGACTTTCCTTTTCGAGCGCACATTTGCATCATAATCCATTGTTATATGCATGTATATGTATATGTATATATATGTGTGTATATGTATGTATATGTATAAGTTTTTATTGATATTTTCATTATTTAACGTTTTATCATTTTTTATGATTCTACTTGATTTTACTTTTAATCAGACATATGTAAATTACTACCTACTATTTTATTAACATATATATTGTAAAGCGCTTTGGGTCTTTAGGAGAAAGGTACTATAAAAATAGTTATTATTATTATTATTATTATTATTATTATATTGCAGAAGACAAATGGCATGACTGCTAGACTTGTCAGTTGCACGTTTGATCAATTTCCATTTTCTCATTACCAGAGATGCCATTTCTCCCACATTTTATATAAATTTCCAGTCCTGTATTTTTAAAAACAATTTAGGCAAAGAAAAAGTACATGCAACAACAATATGCAGTTCTATGTTTCTAACTCGTGATGGACAATGCAACATAAACTATAATATAAGCAGTGTTTTGATTTTTATACTACTTCCATATAGCCTTGTGCTTTTAGTAATTATTATGTGATATGGGTTGAAAAGGGTTATTCAAACAGTTTTATGTTTGAATAGGCCACACAGGAGATATGATGCAAGGCAATGTAAACATTTCAACAGTCCGCACAAAAAATAAGTTCTAGTCCCAAAAAATTTCCTGTGTTTTGGAGTTTGAAGTTTGGCATCTCTGCATTACCAAACATTATGTTTTGTTTGTGTTATAATTGTTTAGATGTTGATATAAAACTTGCTGGGGCAAAAAGGGCTTAAGCAGTCTCAATCTTAAATAAAATATCAAACACAGAGTTAAGATCACTTGTTAGGAGTAAGCAGTTTCTTTTAAGAAACTAACAATTAAAATTATTCTTTGTTGTTTGTTTTTTCACTCAAGCAATTTGAGTATTAGATATGTATGCTCCTCTTATTAACTCTTTTGCAACAGTATGTGATACAACTAATTTATACAAGGTGAAATAAATAACGTTGTTCTATAGATCTGGGTTTTTTTTGAAAGTCAGTTGACCATTATGAAATCATATAGAAATAGGCTGCTAAACACCAAGGAAAAGATAATTTCCCTACTTTTAGCGGCTTACTTCGCTTTTTACGACTACAAATCACAACACAAACTGAAAACACTCCATCGATGTTATCTGCAAACCTGTACACGAATTTCTATTTAGTCGTTTTTAGCGTACCTTTCCATTGCCAGTTCCATCTGAAAAGTATGCATCGATCCGCTGTCCACCAAAAATACATGGAGCATTTTTAAACGTATACTCGTTCTGTCGCTCTCAAAACTTGCAACTTTTCACATTTGATATATAAATTTTGATGATTATGACTCGATTATAAAAGTTAGGACGAAGATGTCATGTTTCTTGTTGACTAAATATGACCCGAAACCACACAGTTTGGGTTTACCGCGCGAGTACATCACTTTGGATTTTCCAAAACCGATTTTATAGGCACTGCTGACTACAATAGTTTCGCAACAGACAATAACATAATCTTTTCATGGTACTCGATTACTTGGTATCATCAAAATCTCTCTGATGACTTCACCGACTTCCCTTTGACCTTGGAAAACCCCTTTCGAGCATGCGATTTTTGCAATGTCCGCTGACTTGACTTGCAGCGCGGCGCGCGGCACAGCAGGTCCAATTTCCAGGAAAAAATGAAAAAGATTAGGGAAGGGCCGTAGGGCGGAAGCAGGTTTTGGAAAATGGCCGGTCTTGATAATGGATTTAGAGCTACAGACACTCCTCATGGCTTTGCCAAACGGAGAATACTAAGACGTTATTTGGCAGGTTATTTTCGCCGACACCTTATAAATGCTTGGAAGTATCGTCACGGTATACAGGGGAACTGGGCCGTGTGTTATATCGATGCGTTCGCGTGGAAAGGTGAATACGAAGGACCAGAAATTTGGTTTGAAGGAAATGTGAACGATCACAAAGGTTCGCCTATCCTAGCTTTGTCCGAGGGTTTGGCAGCTCTGAAAGAGCAACTAAACATATACATTGAGGCCAACAATGCTGATTTATCGGCGACGCTAGCTAGCCTGTCACTAAAGAACCAAAGCGAACAGCCCCAATTCAAAGCTATTCATTTTTTGTTCAACGATTTTTACGAAGGTAACATTGAGAATCTAAAGATAATTGTAGAAGACAAGTGCGTAAAGTTTTTGGAAAGTTTTGGACAGCCAATAGTGACACCGGAAAGTATTGATTGTTTTGAAGACGCAAGAACTAGCTTTTTTTACCAATTGCCATACGGATGGTGTTTTCAAGTAACTTTTACAGTTGGCGAGTTTAAGAATTTGCGGATTCCCACGGATGCAGACAACGTTTTTAGTTTCATCGATCCTTGCGGGATCGCACAGATCCCCATGTCTGCAGTGCAAAGATTCATTGGTCCGCAGAAGGAGGCTTTCATTAACCTAATGGTCATGACCATAAATCGAGTCAGCAACAACCCGCGTTGTCGATCGTGTATCGACAAACTGTTTGGACGAAGTGATGCAGCAGCGAGGATAGTGTCTCTTGCAACAGATGAAGAATGCGATTTGAAAGATAAATATCGAGTTTTTGTCCAAGAGTATGAACGCACGCTCGAAAAGGTTTGTAGCACAAGCCAGGCAGCAGCAATTCACTTCTTGTTTGCGAAGGGCAAACGAAGCAGTGACGTGGGAAACCAGTTTTACATGGTTTTCTTTACAGCCTCGCCAAGGCTAAAAATCATCAAGGGGATGAAGGATGCTATGATGGATCTAGTCCAGACTGAAGACGGAGAACTTCGTTTCACAGATTATTACACTTTCAATGGCATTGAAGTTCCATTTGGGAGAAAAACAACAAATAAAGAAGAGGCTGAAGAGATATATAAACAATTAAAAGGGCAGGAATTGACTCTTTATGCCGTCCAAGAATGGGTCTTACTTATTTCACCTTTCACTTTCCACTCAAGAGCTTTAAAAGTTCTTGAAGATGATGGTCGCCTGAGTGTGCTTAGTGGAGGAGAGAAAAGGCGGAAAGGAGACTTTCAAAGCTCAGATGTTGGTGGAGAAAAGGCCGAACGATGGCTACTTAGATTCCAATATTAAACTCGTTTACAAGTGTTTTTCTTTAGACATGAATGCTTGGCGCCGGCTTCATTTATTGAAACTGAACAAAAAGCAAAGTAAATATGTATGCTCCTGCCTTTTAAGGTATCAGAATGGTTTTAGGTACGTTTCTAGTTTTTCTTTCGTAGCGCGCGCGGTATACTTTTTACCCCTTCAAAAGTATACATTTTCTGAAACCTTAATAGTTTCTCCATTCTTTCTTTGAAAATGGCAAAAAATTATTTGTGTTACAGGTCTGTGTTTGAGAGGCGAACATTTCGAAACAAAGAGCTCTATCTCAAGAAATATCAAACGCAACGACATCAACTACAAACCGAATTAATTAGCACCTCGTGGCCACCAAAACGGTACTATTAAAGGGGCACAGTCACGCTATGCGCATGATCAAAACTTGTGCCGAGATCTGACAGCAGCTTTGTTGCTTGTCCAATCAAAATCGCCCAGCGAGTTTTACTCACATTCCTGTGGACCGCAGGATGATTTGACACCGCCGGCGAAAAAGTGTTTCGATCAAGAACTTTGTGTCAGAAGATTTGCGGATCATAG
>JAOBAT010126154.1:0-12872 GCA_026413305.1 Hydrozoanthus tunicans
GGGATTGGGGGGGGGGGGCTTATTTAAATCATGAACCTCTAGACAGATAACTTATTAAAGCGGGGGGGGGGGGGCTACATATATAGTAATACATGTAATACAACCCGTGTAATGCAACTCTTAACCAGCTGAAGTAGTTTTACGGAACATAATGGCACTCACATATTTGCAGCCATTTTGTTCAGACTATAATAAAATACACCACACTTAATAGAGAGGGGGGGAGGCGACTTATTACAGCGTTTACAGTATTTTGATGCTATGAAGTCTGCATGTCACACCACTAAACCTCAGTTTTGCCCCAGTGCTAGCCTGAAAGCAGGTCATCCCAGCAGAGAAAAGACTGGGGAAGAGAGAAGAAGTGCCTGTTCTCAAGCTACCCCAAGACTGATAAACTATCAATGGCAACTCAAAATGCCCATAACTTTGATCCATCACACATTGTTGACAAGAACTCAAGCTGCCTGCTGTCATATTGTCATGAAGTCAAATTTTATGTTTAAATTATTGAGATTTAAATGAAAAATAGTATTTCTAACTGTACATTTTGTTCTGCATACTTTTCACTTTTGTTTTCCTTTGAAGAATTTCTAAAACTTAACTAAAAACACACCAGTATGGTTCTTCTGAGTTGGAGTTTCTTTTTGGCACTTTGTAGATCAACTATTTGGAACTGTAAGCAAAACCTTGCTAAACAGCCCAAAGTTACATTTATTTAGTTTATATCAAATATTTATAACATAAATTCAGCCTTGCTTGATTTGGGTGATCGAGTTTCTAATAGACTTTCCTCTAATTAAGCCTGCTCCCCCTTTCCCCAACCCCTCTCCCCCTGGGAGACCTGACATTAAATCAAGCTTAAAAGAGGTTTTGCAGTATGTATTTGCTAGTTTCATACATACGCGCAGCTAGTAAGTTGTACAATGCCCCAGCTGTAAAATGCATGTATGAAGAGTATACAGAATTCTAGGGTTGATAGAATTTCTAGCTAGTTCTTATAACAAGCAGTTATGCATGCTGGGCTATATTTTTTGCCATGTTTTGCATCAAATGGTATCAGAGTAACTTATATACAAGCAAAGCAAAAAGATGAAAAAATTACTAAAAATAGTATACATGTATGGTCACAGCTATGATAATAAAAAACTTATGATAGAAACATTTTTGAAGAATCTGTTTTTCTAACTAAATAATAACATAAACTACAGTATGCATGTAAGACCCTATAACACATTGTTTGAAAAACTCTTCCTAAAAAGTAATGCCAAAATAGTAGTTTAAAATTTGTTCTAGTTACATATTAACATCAAAAGTTAATTCTAAAATTGAATGCTATAAAGCAAAAAGAGTAGTTGTTATGTATAAGTGGTGCAACATTGCCTTGAGATTGCAACATCTTATAATTAAATGTCAAGCTTGTATATTTATTTTATTGTTTGTTAATGTCTATAAAAAGCATCTGAATGGTCAGTTGTGTTAAGAAGAAGATGATTATAGTTATATCTTTTCTCTATTCTCTCCAATGCAGGGATTTTGATGCAGTACATATAAATACTATCAGGAACTTGAAATATGGAGCAGCCCATTGATGTCATACACCTGGAACAGATCAAAGCAAATCAGTTCACAAACAGAACTATACCTTACAAGGCAGGCTCATTGGTGGGATGGGGGGGGGGCTGGGGGGCTGCAGCATTACAACGAATATATAAAATTCTGCCTTTCAAAGTAGCTATCACACTGGTGCATTTAATTTATTTTGCATCTTCACTTATCTGTTGACATTACTTGTCATGGTTCATGCACACATGTTCATGAACCAGTCTTGATCTTGCTCTTAATTCTAAGAAGTAACATAATTTGTAAGCAATATTTATACAAATGGGGCAAGTGAAATTTCCTTCAGAAAAATGAAACTCAAATCTCACTTAAAAGGTAAAATTGGTTACCCTGTTAATGTTGTTTTCTTTTCTTAATGTAGTTGTTCAATTAATATCATGTCTTTAATTATCACAAACATTAAATAATAACTGACTTTTTACCCTATTCTGTGCCTTTGGCATGGCTAGATTGAGAGTAGCTTATAACTTGTTTTTTTTTTCTATCTACAGTTTTGAATCAAAGGCTTGAATTGTCCATGCATTATCCTAATGTAAATGTTCAATATAGTACAAACTAAAGATGTCTCGATCTCTCTCTGTTTGTCTACAGGTCTGTCTGTCTGTATATAAGAGAGGTAACATTTTCAGGAGTTAAAGATAAATTTTTAATGCATATGAACTGTGCCAAAGACTATTTACAGCTTTGCTGTTCAACAATGCTACAACTTGCTCATAACTGTGTTTTCTTACAAATGTTATACTTTCAGACAATGAGTTACAATACTAACCTTTACTGTTACAGTGTAAATTTGCATGTTCTACTTTCGTGGAACTGTTGTCTCAGGCATAATCTTGCACAAAACAATCTTTGATCCATTATTTCCATACACAGTCAGTGGTTCAAAGTTAACACTCTTGTCCACATATAGACACATTTTGTCATAGACATCAGGATAATCATGTTTTAACCTTATGCCATACTGCTTCAAGCTCTTTGAGATATTGCGACAGTAATGGCGCCTTGCTTCTATATCATCTACAAATTCATGCCTTGCACACTTTGGTAGCTTGAAAACCTTTGTTTCAGTGTTTGTATCTGGGGAAGTTGCAGTGGTACTGGGCACTAAGCTGTTGCTTAGAGATAATCGCACACAGTGAAGGACTGTGTTAAGTTTGTGTCGAGGCATAGGTGTTTCTGGTGAGTTATCCAACTTGCCAGCAAGGATAGCCAGGTTAAGGACAAACTCAGTGTTAGGGTCATAGTCTTCCAAGCTTTGAATCAAAGACACCCGATGCTTTGTGATCACCCCTGAAAACCAAAACAAAAGTATTTTTCAGGACTTAAAAATGAAAAAAAACTGATAACATATAAACGGCAAGAGAAGTCTGGACAGTAGGTGGAAGAACAAATTCTTTCAGCTGCAGCCACTTTATGAACATATAACTTCTCCTCACATAACACATCAGTATGTGTTCTAGCCAGCTAAAACAACAGGGCAACCTGCCACAGAATGCAGTTACAAAGCAAGCACATTGACAAAAAGCAATGAAACTGCTGACTTATCACTTTGGCTCAGAATTACTTTGTTTTGAGCATTCGTTCAAAATGAAAAACTCAGAAAAACCTAGAGTTGAAACATCAAATTGGGGACAGCATCCAAAAGTATGGGATGGTGGGGTAGCCGACACTTCCTGGTAATTGGTACAAAGTGAAACTCAGATGATGGAGTGGTTTGAGGGAGAAGGGTCGGTAAGCTGGACACTTCAAAGTGGAGGTATACAAAAGTAAATATCTTTAAGGATATGACTGATGGGTAAGGGGTGAGATTTTAAGGGGAATAATTGAGGGTAAGGGGGAAGTTTTAAGGGGTATGACTGAGAGGTTAGTGCGGAGGTTTTAATGGGTGTGATTGAGGGGTAAAGGAGTGAGGTTTTAAGGCATATGATTGAGGGGTAAGGGGTGAGGTTTTATGGGGTAGGGTTGAGAAAGAAGGGGTGAGATTTTAAGAGGTATGATTAATGGGTAAAGGCTCGTACTCATTTGTGCAGCTGAATTGACTTGAAAAAGTCAGGTAAGGTGTCTATAGCTAGTTGCTGAAGTGCAAAACACAGTGGTATTACCACTGCTCACAACCCAAGGATTAGTATTTTTTAGGGTTTAAAAACATGAAACTATTGGACTGCTTGCAATATACTTGTAAAAGTTTCTTACCTTCTGCTTTCAATTCTTTCAAGGAAGAATATGTTGGCGGACTTGGAAAGACCTTGCAACCTGTTGTCATAAAATTTCTTGCCACCTGTGGTGATGTAAACATAACCATTACACATCCTCGCCCTTTCTTCTTGTATCCACCCTTGGCAATCTTTGAGAGATGAAGTTGCAGCTCCTCCTTGCGATTGCAGTAGTAAACAAATGATCTAATGTAGCTGTTAATTCTTCCAAAGAAGCAGGCCTTCTTGTGTTCCCGCCAGTTAATTCTGCGACAGTCTCGAGAACAGTAATAAGTGAAACATGCTGGGCACGAGGTAAAGGTTGTTTTCTCTTTTCCATGTAGAACCTCTTCTTTGTGGCAGTAAATGTTTGCGCATGTCAAAACTGTTTTAGACTCTCGTCTGAGTCCTGCAAAAGGAATTTCTCCAGCATAAGAAAACTCAGACATTGGTGTCTGTGGTCTCGTTGACAAAGTGTCCGACATATCATCTTGCATGGAAAGGTCAAGTTGACTGGAAGGGTGTAAAAATAGTTCTGATGTCATCACATCTTCACCATCAAAGTCAAGGCCCGTATTCTGACTCAACCACATTCTTGTGTGGAGATTGAGCTTAGAGGTGTTGGGTGAGATCACAGTTTCTTCCTCCTTATGAAGATTTGGCATTGATTTGCCACTGTCCAGTCCCCTCAAGCCTTCAGGCTCCTCCCAGTTTGTTAACGAGGGCTTATCTTCAAGACTTTTACTATAGTTCTGGCTTGCTAACAAAAGTGCTTCTTCTGCTGAAGCTGACCGAGCCCTTGGGACAAAAACATCTGTGCTTGGGTGGGGTCTTTTTACAACCACTTTCTTTGTACCATTGACTGGTCTAAATGCTGAACCACTAAACATGGGTAACTCATCATCAGACCTTTTTCCAAGCTTAAAGTTTTGCATTTCTTCTTCTGTGGATTCTCCAGTAACATACTCATCTGAAAAACCAGCTGCCTCATAGTATTGTCTCTTGTTGCTCATTGAGCCCACCAAGACAGCTGCCCTGATAGCTTCATCATCTTTAGGAAATGTTTCATGAGCTTGTGAATATGTTTCAAAGTCTGAAGTAGCACTGCTTTCTTGCAGAAATTGAATAGGTGTTGAATTGGTTGGTGTTGAAGATGACTCGTCATTGTCACTCTCAGAAAGATGCTTTCTTGCACTTGCTACTGGCAGGGATTTCCTCACATGACGAACACGGACTTGCTGAGGAGTCAGTTGACCAGGGCCTGATGATGTTTCAGAATCAGCATCATAGCTACCAATTTCATGGTCCCTTGGGGTCACAGTCCATGCCACACTTACAGGAGAACCACTACTTTCTGTGTGTGATCGACCAGCTTGATATTGGGAAGTTGGTCTAGATTCATCAAACACATCATCAAGATCTTCATCATTATAGCCAACATTCACAGGAACTGCATGAATCACTCTATCTACTCTTTTGGTCTGTGGAGGATCACTTGGTTTTCCTGGTTTTCCATGTCTGTAGGGTGACCGCAAGTTTTCTTCTTCATCACTAAACACATTTACAACAGTTTCTGATGCTGGATCAAGCCTTGCTTCCACATGAGTTGTGTTTTCTATCTTTTTAATCTCTTTTGCTTGAATTGTTGCTGAACTCTTTTTACTCACCAAAACTGCACAAACTGTTATCTCTTGCGATGGGGAGATTGCTTTTTCTCTGCCAACTGGATGAGCTTTCACAGCTTTCACAGGCTTTGCAAATACACCAAACACAGGATTTTTACCTTGGGGAGTCTTTTCAGCTGCTTTTTTAGTTTCACAACCTTTTCTTTCAGCACCAGCTTCACTCTTTAAGTTAACACCAAAATAGGGTTCTGCACTAACAACAAAAACAGAATTGTCTTTTTGGTAAATTTCTTCAACTGCTTCTTTCTTTCCTGAGTTCTTTCTTTTGTTTAAGTTTACACCGAAATGGGGTTCTGCACTGACAACAAAAGCAGGGTTGCCTTTTTTGGGACTTTCTTCAACTATTTTTCTACTCTTTTTAACACCATAGTTTGGTTCTGCACTGACAGCAAAAACAGTTTCTTTCTGTCCTTTTATTTCATGAACCTTTCTTTCAACAATGACTGGAGAAAGACTTCTACTTAGATATTGTACAGTCTCCTGATCCTGGGTTGTGGGGTTTGTAGACTGGTTTTTCTTTCCTGGCAACTGGGATTGCTTAGTCTCTGTTGACCTTGTTTTTTCAAGTTCCCAAGTCTGAATTGATGGAGCTCTTGCTGTAGTATCACTCAGTTGTGGGCTAAAAATACTCTTGCTCTTCTCCTGTTTTGGTTTATTGATCTTTTGTTCTAGGGAAACAGCTGTACTATCTGTCTGAGAGCTGATATAAGTCCTGCTGTTATCATAATCTGACTTTTTCATCTTGGATACAGATGTTGAATACACAGGAAATTTCATCTCATGATCATTGCTTGGTTGTGGACTAAAAACACTCCTGCTTTTCTCTTGTTTTGGTTTGTGTTGCTCTTGTACAGAAGTGACAGGTGCATCATTTGTCTTAAAGCTGAAACTAATCTCATCCTTTTCCTGTTGAAGTTCATTAGGTTCTGGTACAGCTGCAGAGTGCACTGCAGGAAATGTGGTCTCTCTCTTGTCTCTTTGTGACACCAATGGATATGCAGGCATAGGCAAATCCTTTTGAGTGAGGCTAGCTATATAAGGTTCAAACTCTGTACCACATGGAGCAAGCTCAGACTCGACAGAAAATGCTGTTTTCTGAGCTAGTATGTCATCTTCTTCAACTTGATGGCTTGATGTTGTTTTAATTTCCCCTTCTTCAGTTTGCTTAGTAATTACCTTTTCTGGAAAAGGCTCAGCGCTGATAGCAAATACAGTCCCAGTTGTCCTCTTGTGACTTGGGGATGGTGATAAGCTGCCATCTTCATAAGTGCCACTCCCAACATTACAGGGAGAAAGGGCTCCCGATCTGACACCCTCCAGCGTCTTTCCCTCTATTGGTGTCTCTTTGTCCTTAGTAGGCACCAAAATTTCCACAGGTGTATCAGCCCTGAATCTTTCCACAACTGATTCTTCGTTTCCATCTTCTTCATCAGCGCCATTTTCTTCCAGCTCTTTTGTGATATTGGTTATTGCTGATCGCATCTTGTCAAGGTCATTCATAGACTTCCATTTTGTTGCACCGGGAGATTTCTTGCGCACATTCAACACAATTATTCTTCTTCGATCTGGTAAATTCTCCTGTAGGGTGATCTTGGCAGTATAGGTCTTTGGGGATTGCTCTGGCTCAATGATATCACCACCATGTAAAGGAGAGGTGGGGATAGCCAGATTATCTTCTGGTAGAGCTTCAACGTCTGAAGTGCTTGCTCGAAAAACTGTTTCTTCTACACCAAATGAAATCTCTTGTACTTTAGGCTCACGAAGTTCATCAGTGCTTTTGCTTGAGCTTAGTTTCTTGGTTATCGGTGTCTTGCTGTCTTGTTTTAGTAATTTTGAATATCTGGAATCTTCAAGAGCTTCATTATGTGTTGATACTGGGCTGTGTTTCAGTTTATTGCTGTCAGCATTCTTCGCTTGCCCAGTTAGAACAATCCTTAGTTTCCCAGGACTTGTTTTCTCAAGGTGTACTTTAGTTGAAACATCACTCTTCTTTGTAGTTTTGTAATCAGTTGCAAAAGACTTTGAACTAAATGACTTTGATCGCCATTCTGGTATTCGAGTAATACCACTAATCAGGTACTTTGACCTAGTTCTGGTGGGATTAAGAATGGTATAATCTGCAAATTCTTCCTCAAATTCAGTTGCTTCATCACTCTCAATAATTTCAGGAGTTTCAAGAGTAAAAGATAATGTGTCTGAATCTGAAACAAAGTCAATTTCGTCCAGTGACACATCTGACAGTCTGCACTCTTCTTGTGACACACAAGTTGCTAGTGATTCCTTGAAGCTTTCCTTGGTTTTCTGAACTACAGAATACTCAACTTGATTTTCATCTCCCTCAATCAAATAATCAGCCTCTGATGTTTCAATATTGTTGACTTTAAGATCTTCAGTATCTGCACACACTGCTTTACTAGAGCTTAACTCTTGTTTCTTACTAGCAGTTTCATAATCAGTATGGATATCTTCCGAGACTAAAACTGATTCTGGAAGTACATTGTGTTCAACAGGTGGAATACTCTCAGTTAAATCAGGAACAGTCACCACAAGTGAGTCATTTTCTGGTTTTACACCTGCATCAGAAAGGTCGTAGCGTGGTGTCTCTTGCAAAAAGAAATCAAATGTTTCTCGAGAAGGCAAATCCTCAGCTATTTTTACTGTCTTACCTGGGATTGCTGTTACCTCCTCCTTGCAAAGCGTGGGTGCGTGATTCTCGTAACTTGTAGCTACCGCTGCGAGTGTATTGTCAATACTTGTTCCGCTGTCTGAAGTTACATCACTAAAGACATCTGGAACTGATTCATAAGTGCATATTTCTTGAGACTCGAGAGTCACGACTGCAATCGAAACCTCGTCAGGTGTCGATCCAACATCTGCGCCACTCTGTATGTTTTCGGTTGATACCGGTCCTTCGGGAAGTAAAACGTTTTGATCGGTTACAATTTGATTTGTGTATTTAATTGACCTTATTTCCCCTTGTACATTGTGTTCTAATTGAAAATCGTTTAGTTCAACTTCGTCAAGATCGGTTTCCTGTAATTGGTTGTTTTCATTACGTTCTGGCAGGGTTTTCTCTTGTGTAATTTCCGCCATAATTTTATCTACATCTGTCTCGCCACTTATCTTTGTTCTTTCTTTTTCTGCATTTTCTCCGCCAACAAGTCCAGAAGTTCCAATGATCTTATCTAAGTCTGTCACGGAAATTGGTCGTTTAAAATACAAGTTCAATTCTCCTTCTTCATCTTCGTCCAAATCGATATCGTCCACATCGATGTCAGTTTCAAATGCATTCGGATCCATGGCACCGTTTCGTTTTGCTTCTGGAATGCCTGATCGAGCGGTTGTATCAACAGGCGGTAAATAACACTTTTCCGTATCGCACAGATCAACCGTAACTTTAGTTAAGCGTTCAGATTTCTCAAATTCTCCTGAGGGATTACGATGTCCCGATTGTTGGCAAATATTGTCCGTGTTTTCAGCTTCTGAGCTCATAGAAAAAAACGTCCACGCGTGTGTGTTATTCAAATTTTCATCCATGCCCGGCTGCTTGTGTAAATCACTTATATTGCCCGTGTTTACAACACTGATATTGCCCGTGTTTAAAACATTCGTAAACTCATTAAAATTACAATTGATAATCTCTTCTTCTTTTTCTTTAATCTTCAGATCCGAGGTCTGAAGCGCAATAGAATCTTGCTTGCTTAGGAGATCTAAATTGTCTATGAAATTTTCGTTGAGATTTGTGTTTTTGTCAGACGTAAAACTCGCAGTTTGCGTCGGTGAAGATTGTTGTGATTTTGCAGTGATTTCAAACTCGTTTGCATAGTTACCAACATCTAAACTTTCTTCGCAAATTGTTATTTCATCAACCACCTCTTTTTTCTTAGCCAAGTATCCGTTCATTTGAGGCGAAATATTATTGCTAGTTACCAAATTTAATTTACATTCTGAGTTGTCGTAGAAACCGGAAATGCTCTCGTTTGCAGCGAAATTTGCATCTTCCTGTAGCCTTAAAGACCCAAGATCGTCGTCTTTTGCGTGTCTATTTTTCGCGTGTCTTTCTTCTGCTTCAGTGAGGTTTAATTCAGAACTTCTTTTGTGATTTCCCGAGCCAGGAATATTAGAGAGATTATCAAACGAAGAACTGTTAAATAAATTTTCTTGTGAAGTCTTAATCGAACAGACACCTTTTTGCTGTGATTGTGAATAATTTTCTCTGTCTTCGACAATTACATTTGTCGCGTTAAATTGCATCTCTACTTCCTTTGCTATAAAAATAGGCTCTGTTTCACTTACTTGTTTGTTAACTTTAGAATCGAGTCGTTCAAATCCATTTACGGTTTTGTTTTCACCAATCGGTGGCTCGGCCGTAGAAATCTGTATTACCGGTCGGGCTTTGTTGTTTGTAAAGCTTTTCGCTTTATCTGAAGTTTGTTTTGTCACATTTGCTCTGATTCCGCGCAAAGGCTCGTGTTTTTCTTCCTGCTCCTCTTCATCTTCCTCCTCTGTAATTTTTGGCAGAAATCCGGGGAAAATTAAACTCATTTCCTCCATAGAAGAACGTCTCCGAAGTCGGTCTTCCTCGCCATCTTTCTCTTCCCATTCATACTTGGAGCACAAGATGGAACTTGCGCCATCATCAACTGCATTCGGTTTTGAACTTAAGTTTTTGCTTTTTATTCTCACTGGTACTTTGTTGGAAACTTTAGAAGTTGTAATCGATGATTTTCCCGACTTTTCCGCAGTTAACTGAGAAACAATTCTCTTCGCAACTTCTGTTTCTTTGTCCTGTTCCGATGCGGCAGATGAATCGCTCGCGTCCTCTTGATTGAAATAACACCATGTTACCACAATAGAAAGTAAAGTAAAAATGAACCCCCAGAGAAACAGCGAAATATTCCTGCCACCTTGAATAATTTCTTCGTCCGTTAAGGACTGCTTTGAGCCATAGACCAAACTAACGGTCAACAAGGAAAGCAGTCGACACAAAACCCACATAATTACAGTTTGGAGCGTTGTAAAGTTAATGCCAGGTCAAACGATTTCTCAACTTTCCATGTTTTGAGAGAATGGTTTTCCCTGAAGAATTAGCCAGACACACAAAGCAAAGGCATATTCCCGAGTGAAAGTAAGCTTGCTTAAGAATGCTTGTTATCCTCAAGTTAAAGAACACTTGGTATATCACGTAACAAAACCATCAAATAAAGAATTTGCATATTCACCGCTAGACATACACGCTGGGGATTCGAACCACTGCACAATGCAGAATCCGAGGTTCACTAGAAACTGTCCTTTCCAAACGCCACAGTTGTTAACACCCTAACCAAAAATCTTAATATGGTATTTGCAGAATGTCAAATGGTGAACTCATCCTTATAAACTCCTAAGTAAATTGATAAGCGAGTGAATTTATTTACATTTGGGCCATGCATACATTACGTCTATTAAATCGCGGCAGGATCTCTAAGCAGTGACCCCTGCAGAAGAGTTGCGTGTTTATAGTTTCAAATTTCACCCAACATCCTTTTGCACAAGATCAAGCAAAGATTAACACATGTACTTTTGAAAAACTGTTTCACAAAGTTTTTAAAATTTGAATTTTGAATTTTAAAGTTTAATCTTTTGTGCCATTTTCAAACTCTCAGAGTCTTGAATGAATGCTTTTCGAGGCTTTCTCAATCTTCACTCAAGCATAGAAGAGAAAACATCCACTAATAGGGTCAAAATTCGCGAAATATTTTATCCTTCATAGAATCAAGAATATCAAATCCCTTCGCTAACTGTTTTGTGATCAAACTTTATTTATTTTTTGCAGTTTGAGGTAATTTTTTGAACAAAACACTAATTAGAGGCCTTTTGACGAAAACTTGTGCTCTTGTTGGTCATCAAAAATGTGTCTGCATTGAGTATTTATACAAGGCAGTGATTTCTCTTTGACGAACATTTTTTCAAAAGTAAAATGAAGTTGCTTATCTTAAACTGAGAAACCTTGTATCACGTTTCTTCATTACTGTTGGATCATTTCCAAATCCGTTCTTAAAACATGTCCCAAAATTTTTATATTCATAGCCGAAACCATGGTTCTCGGGTAATTATCAAATAAGGCAAACTCCTTTTCGGCCAGTTGACGTTATCTTATCCCTCACAATTTTCTTCTGCAAACAGAATAAGACTTATAAAACTATAAAATAACAAAACTAGAGAGAGATCCACTTTTAAATTCAATAAAAACCTAAAAGAAGCCTATTGTTTAATTCATTGAGTAGAATTAGAAACCGGTAGAGAGAGCCTGTTAAAACTGCCGCATCGTTTGATATGCAAATCTTCTTTTTGGGAAAAATTCATAAGAAGTTATTGACAACGGTGAATAGATTAAGTTTTTCTTTCCTAATTTTGTCAAACCTTCCTTAAACAAAAAATAAGAATATGAGAAACAAAAGGTTTTAATTACGACGTTTTCGAAACGCAACATAGGCTAAAGATTTTCAAGAACAGGCATCAGTCGAGACAACCTATTTAATAAAACATTAGGAGCCAAACAGTTTTGTTGTTTTCGAACCTTACAACAACCAACACATGGAACAAAGACTGATGCAGCTTTGCAATTTTCTATTCTTAGGGAAAACATAAATTAAATCAACTCTTTTGCGCCTGTCTAAAGCCGAATCTTTAGTTAACCTATATGGTTTTTACAACAGAAAGTTTTTATAGCAAAATTAGTAGAAATACTTAAAATTACCAGTGATTAAGCTTTCAAACCATTTAATAAATGACATCTATTAAATTTCTTAATATTTGACAACTGCTTTGTAAACTCTAAATAACCAGATGAAGGATGCTATATACTCGTAGATCGAAATTAGAAATAGAAATGACGATGGGTCGTTTGTTTAGACCTGTTGAAGAAAAACAAAAATTCTGGGTTCCCGTATTTGGCTAACGTTTAACGAAGTACAAATTTTTGCGTGCCAACTGGTAATTGTTCCTTTTTGGGTTTTTAACTCTTTTGGCTTGCCACTGAAGTAATTTGAGCCAGTTAAAAAGCTTTGAAATCTTTAAGTATATAACTTTTAAGCTGTATTTAGGTCACGTATTATGGATTCGATTGTGGTGCCGCCAGGAGTAAACAAACAGTATACTGTCTGAAACATTGCCAAAAAAGGTTTAATCGTTTTTCCAGTGTCAACAAAAAAAAATTAATAAACCCCTTTTAAAACAGCGCTCGTCTTTGCTAACCTTTGATAATCATTTGGAAGCGAAGCCAAAAAACAATTCGCACAAGGACTGGAAAAAAACTAAAATTACAAAAGAGTTGCTGAGTGACCAAGTCTTTCTGTCCCACTCGTTGGTACGGTAACCGTGAGAGGACGGTGCG
>JAOBAT010126165.1:0-10106 GCA_026413305.1 Hydrozoanthus tunicans
ACTTTTTCATGTAATCGGCCATAGTCACTATATTGTAAAGCGCATTAGATCATATAAGTTTTGCATGGATTTTGCGCAATATAGATAATAAAGTTATTATTATTATTATTATTATTATTATTATTATTATTATTATTATTATTATTATTATTATTGCGAACTTCCAAACTGAATGACGTGTTCCAAATATTCCTACTGAACAATTTTATTTCTTGTGGTTAACTTTTGTTTTATACCATTCATACCACGATAGACTAGCTACATATAGTCCATGCTAAACTTTTTATTCAATCTTATGTTAACTACAAATACTCATGCTAAACTTTTGCTGTGTACAATGGAGAACCCGTAACTTGCTTGCAATCCATTTGCTCACCTGCGTGGTAAACTCCAAAATAATATGCTGAACTGTTTCATGCTGTAATGCTCTTATACACTGCACCCCAAATGCTTTTCTTTTCATTTCGTATAAGTATGTTGCAACTCGCGCCTTGAGGTGGTGAGAAGCCCTGGACCCGACTGAAACTAACGAAGGAAGAAACAAAATGGCGGCGGTTGGTTTGCTTACGCTTAAGCGCTTTGTTCAGTAGAACTAAACATTATTAAGAGAAGCAGAAATCTTTATATCTGACTAGAGTGGAAACCTAGAAAGGGTTGAACTACTGCAGGCTTAAAAAGGCCGTAGAGAAATGTTAGTCTAAGTTATAAGGAGCGTGCAATTAAATTCAAGGATAGGTCTGACAGCCAAGTCGGCAAGGCAGTTATTTCAGCTTGGATATCATGCCATTATAAATTTATCCAAATAAAAACACGAATTAGAATAAGAAAAATATCGTTTGGGAATTAAGAATGCTTCAAAGTGGATACCCTTTTAAAGAGTTTTGAGTTAAACAAATTTTGAAAGGCCATGGTAAAGATGTGTAGTAAGTGTAGCCGCGGAAGGTGTTACCAACACGTAACAATGCTTGGGAAAAACATGAGTAATATAACAAGAATTCTAAAAATATATGTTTGTTGTATTTTGTTGTAAACACTTCTCACAAGTCTAAGGACGAATTGATATATACGTAATGATAGCTTACAAGTAAATACCTAAAATATAATAATTATT
The DNA here is from genome assembly GCA_026413305.1 of Hydrozoanthus tunicans. Taxonomy (NCBI): domain Eukaryota; kingdom Metazoa; phylum Cnidaria; class Anthozoa; order Zoantharia; family Hydrozoanthidae; genus Hydrozoanthus; species Hydrozoanthus tunicans. The sequence continues at coordinate 1,112 of JAOBAT010126165.1, forward strand.
TGCTTTGTTATATCTTGTTGTAAACACTTCACAACACTTATAGGAGGGACGTCAATAAAAATAACAAGTAAATTTTTTCATGGAAATAACGCAATAGATACAGACTCGATGTTTCGATTTCGACTTGACACTGTTTATCAAAATGCAAGTTTGAGTGGAAAAAGTAGATTGGGAGCTAAAATCGAAACGTTTGTGCTTTTTTTAGCGTTGTATGACAAAAACAATTTGTATGTAAATTCCCCTTTAATAGACTACTTGCTATATTAAGTGTTTGGAACAACACTTTCATAATCATTTATATACATATGATAATTTCTATAACTGACAACACAGCAACTTTCGTAATAAAATATTGACGTCTGGTGGTTATTTGAAAAGATTCTCTGTTTGTTTATCAGGTGTATATTATTCAAGAGTTCATCTTCTAAAGAACCGCTTAGGTTATACTTCAAAATGTTGGTTTGGGTGCACGTTCCATATCTTAGCTCAAATGATTCAAATGACGCCTTGCAGGATCCAAAAAGTCGAAAATGTTGTTCATTGACAAAAATTCTAAAACCAGTTAATGATATATTTATTTTATCAAACGAAAGTGGTCTCCCTGAATCAAAAAATGTTTAAATTTTATGTCTTGTTTTTTTTAACTTCGTTAACAACTTTTTTGACAAACAATTTAAGTTTTCCACCTCAAAAATGTTAGCTATTCAGTAACGCATCTGGTGTATTTTCTGTATTTACAACGGTATGTTTTGCGTTTGCAAGTTAGCATCTGACAGTATTTAATAGCTCTTAGAAGGGGAAAAACTAACACTCTAAGAGATCAAGGAGCGATGAATATTTCTCAACAACAAAAAACGCTATGACAACGCTTAGTAAATGTTGGTGACGGGTAGGCAGATCCACGGCGTAGCTTTCAAGAGCAAAATGACGCCACACAACTCGCGTCCTCAAAATTGTCGTGTTCTTGCACTGAGGAAATGCAACCTAATTGCGACTTCCGCTAGCTTTTTTAAAAGGAATGTTTGTTTACGAGGTGTGTCACGTCTAAACACTTTTGAATTTAAGCTTCCCGTGTTTGTATCCACGCTTAATTACCTATTTGGTAGTTGAGGTTAGAGCTTGTTTATTTTACAACAGAAGCACTTTTTAAAAAGTCCTTTAAGTGCTAGTAGTGGTTCATTACTATATTATTTGTTTATTTTTGAACCGCCTTTGATGCCTTAAAAGGCTATTGTCTACTCAATTGATAGCCCCCTTCGAAGCCCCCAAGGATCAAAGGTTATCTGGACAATTAGTCAACAAACAGGTTTTAAAATAGCATCTTATGCAGTGTAGACAGGTGTGAAGTGAAAATTTTTCGCTTTGCCAGCGAATGATAATTGAGCCCTGTGATGACGCATTTACGGCTCATGCATTGCCACATTCTGGGAGGGCTTCCTGCCGCCGAAGTAGAAAGAAAACATCAGTCATTAGATGAGCATTTCAGTACTGACGAGGAACCCTAATTGCTCTTGTAGTTTTAGACAATTATGGAGAGGTTTGTTTCTCGTTGCGATTAACTGTCGAGATCGAATACTGTTGAATAAGTGATTTATTTTTATTGGAGTTTTGTAAACGCGCTAAGATTTGGCGGTTTATTTTATGACTACTGTTTTATGCTGATTTTCAATCGTTTCGTTTCAGGTTAAACCAAACGGCAGTTTTGAGAATGATTTCAGATTTAGACTTTACCCAAGCTTTAACAACTTTCGTTCTTATTGTTACTGTTATGATTTGGTTGTACAAGAAGCTCGCGTTTGAAGGGAAAGTCGACAACATCGAGGAGAAATACATCCTTATAACCGGCTGCGATACGGGTTTCGGTAAAGCTACAGCCATAGAATTGGATAACATGGGTTTTCATGTTTTTGCCACATGTTTGACAAGAAAAGGAGAGGCAGAACTCAAACACATTTGCAGTGACAGACTGAAAACCATTATTCTGGACGTCACAAGTTCAAGTCAAGTGCGAGCTGCGGTTCAGGAAGTCGAAAATGTTCTGTTACCTGCGAAAGGTCAGTTTTAATTCATAATTTAGTACCACTAACTCAAGATTTATTTGTATCTATTAAGTTTTGAGAAACGATACTTTATTTTGAACTCATTACCAGCTGGTTCGAGAACCGAGTTTTTTAACACTGAACCGGCGGTTATCTTAAAGTTTTTTTTGTGACTTTATGAACGTACGTTAAAGTTTTCATCACGATTTTAACCTCGTTTCTTTTCCCTTCCTTTTGTAGTCATAGACTCTCTAAGACATGTTAAAAAAACAAATATACTCGACTCACAACCATGGACTCCTCCTTTCGCTTACGCCATCATTTTCTGTCTTTCCAAATTGTAAAGAAACATCGTCTTGGTCTCACTTATTTTAAAGAAGTGTTTCTAAATTCTTGGATTGAATTACTTTCTAATGGAAAATACACAAGGCAAAAACATACGAAACGTGATCGCCACAAACAAGATGTTGTCCATTCCGATTTTTTCTTATTTTTTCATTCTTATTTTTTTTTTCAACTTTTAGTACTTAAAAAAAAACACGCGTGTGGTATATTTACTGAAACTGATAAAGTGAAAAAAACACATGTGTAAGATTTTTTAACAGGAATTATTACATGACATGTTTTGTTCAAGTGATTTTGCACAAATTTTCAAGCAGCTGTATCATCAAAATAAAACATGAAATGTCAAAGTATCGAACTGGCTAGAAAATTTTTAACGAAGATGTTAAAAACATCTCCCTTATCAATGCGAGGGTCTGTCGTTCATCTGATTCGTATCTTCGAGGCACTTCACTGGAAACAATCAAAGTGAACTTAAGTCTGTGTAAAACAAACCAGAGCAAACATACTCTCAGAATAGCCGAGACAAATGCGACAAATAACGCAGCTTATGATTTGTGTAACTTTCTAGATCTCTTGTGAGAGCTTCTAGGTCGAACTTATTTCCAATCGCCTAGAGCTGACCTGCTAGGGGTCTCTCATTATAGCTATTTTAAAATAAGTTGAATTATTTATTTTCGTGTAAAAGAACTATTTTGGGAGGAACAAGTATCAACTTAGATCTGCGCCCTAGGGCTTTCTCGAGAATAAGACAATGTTGCGACTCGTAATGCGCTTCTTGCATTCCTACTCGACTAATTCTACAAACCTGTACTAATCGACGTCTGGTCTTTTCTTAATTCGCTTCAATTTTGCAGACTCACTTGGTTCAGTCTCGTATCGCTCTACTTGCAACTTTAGCAACAAAATCTCAAAATAAAAAATGTTCTTTGCACAATGAGTGCACCGAGTGCATGAGAGCCCCGTCGACGGCTTTCAATAATAACTGTTCCTTTTTTTCTCGAGAATATATTTCGAACAAACTGCTTTTTCTTTTGCCCTACTAATTTTGCTACTTTTAAATCAATAGAATCTCATTAGTATAAATTTGAACTTGGTCATGATCACGAGTTTACTCAGGTGTATTAAGGCACGGGTCTGGTCTTTATTTCTCGATTAATCGTAAGTATATTCTCATTACAGGCAATGTTTGAAGATGTATAACAGCCCGTTATAGCGTCTTGGAATGAAATTACTTTCTGTTATACATACATTCTAAATTACCGAAAGGTTTTAGCATATGATTGAAAACCCGGCCTGGTTTATATCAAAACCCCCCTCATAAAGCTACTATACGGAGCTTTCGCTCAATATTTCTATTTTCTTATAATTTTCCACTAAGATTTTATTTAGTTTTTAGAATGCAAACGCACAATAGTTCTCAAAAATGTGTTAAATTTTTCAAAGGCGCAGTGCGTGTTTGAAAATCCTATTGGGTGTTCGAGCCGCGGTCAAACCACTTTTAGTGCCCTTGTTCCAGTCGACTCAGCTGTATAATTGAGTAACAGCTCGTACTTTGGGCTAACCTGCGCTTGACATTAAGTTGGTTACTTAGTTCACGGGGAGTCAAAGAGTTTACCTAACACCCGGTCCTAATAAATACCCCGGCCGGTAACCTTCAGTGGATAGACTTTGCTAAATGAAAAAGAACGGTGAAAAGTTTTGATTTAACTGATGACGTCATTAGTTTTACCGTTGTAATTTTGCATTTTCCTCAAATCTACTGCCATTCCATAACCGTTAGAAGACTGATGATCTAGATATCTACCTCGAAACACATCATAAGTCCAAGTTTGGTTAAATACATCCATACATTTGCTGGAACCATTAATGATGTCATCAGCTGAAAACAGTAGACTAATGTTAATATCGAGAAACATCGAAGATTTTGACAATTTTTTTCTATCGCTATTCCACATTTAGCAAGGTCTTTCCACTGAAGAAATAAAAAAGTTTACTTCTTGTTTCACCTTACCTCGAGAAAAGAACGAACTTTTTTACCTCTTTGGTACGCAGGGCTGTGGGGATTAGTTAACAACGCAGGGGTTGGAAGAGTTGCACCGATTGAGTGGAGCAGTTTGGAAGACTTCAAAATGGTGGCTGATGTGAATCTTTGGGGTGTAGTGGATGTAACAAAGTCGTTCTTGCCGCTTGTGAAGAAGGCAAAAGGTCGCATTGTCAACATCGCCAGTATTGCAGGTAATGTACCGAAATAGAGCATGCGCGTCTTATGGCAGTCGCGCTCCGAAAATCATAGTAACGTTAGAACTCAGTAACGCCCCTGTTTACAATTGCGCTAAGAATCACAGTCGCGCACCTAATCACTGTCATCCTCCCAGTCTCAGTCAAGCTATCACAGTCGCGTTCCAAATCACTGTCACGCTTCAAATAACGGTTGCGCTCCCAGTCACAGTCGAGCTATCACAGTCGCGTTCCCAATCACAGTCACACTCCCAATAACAGTCACACTCCCAATCACAGTCACGCTCCCAATAACAGTCACGCTCCCAATCACAGTCACGCTCCCAATCACAGTCGCGTTCCAAATCAAAGTTGCCCTCCTATCACAGTCGCGCTCCCAATCACAGTTGCCCTCTCAATCACAGTCGCGCTTCCAAAAACAGTCACGCTCCCAATCACAATCACGCCCCCAATAACTGTCGCGCTCCAAATCATAAAAGCGCTCCCGATAACAGTCCCATTCCTAATCGTAGACGCATTTTCAGAAAAGTTGTACCCCGACCCCAGTTGCGTTCTAGTTCGTAGTTATGCCCCAAATCATATTCAAGATTGTCCGTTTCACCAGCCAAAAAGAGTGGAGATTTATAACAAAAATGATCATTACTGAATTTGTTTGTCTGTTCAATAGGACGAGCGTGCCTTCCACATGGCAGTGCGTATTGTATTTCCAAGTTCGGGGTTGAGGCGTTTTCGGACGCCTTACGTCGGGAGATGAGCACCAGTGGAGTGTCGGTTTCAATTATTGAGCCAGGATTCTTTAGAACTCAGCTGACTGACAAGGGTCAACTAGAAAAGCATTGGGAAGCAGCTTGGGAGAATCTTTCGCCTGAAATGAAAGAAGAATACGGCACAAATTTTTTCAAAGCAGGTAAGTTTTTTACCTCGATCAGAAATTTCTAACTGTTACAACGATGATACGAAGTAAAGATAATTGTAGAAATGACTATGCTTTCACATGATATGTATAACGACGATAAAGAATGGCGTTGATTCTGACGATGGTGATGGCAGTGGTGTTGAACTTAAGGTGATAGTGAAAGTAAAAGTTGCCCTGGTTTGGAAATAGCAATAATGACGATAAACAACTCGCCAATAAGATATCAGGCTACAGTGATAACATGCTATACCAAACAAATACCAAAGCTGGATGCATGTGGTGAAGTGTGATACCTCATATTTTACAACATTCATTAAAATCCCTCGCTCTTTAAAATCCTTATAGTTTTTTTTTTGGATGCAATACAACCCTCTAGTACAAAAATTTTTGAATTTAAAACGGTTTTTTCGCAGTTCATGTAATGTTTTTGAGGTTTGAAACGTAAAAATAACACAGTTTTGGGACTCCTGTTCATTTTTGTAGCTACTGCGCATACGCGACAGTAGCTACAATGCTATCGTTTAGATGGATAGAGTCGATTTTAGGTTGGTACGCCGTGTAAGACCACACAAATTTTCCCGAGATTTTCTCCCACTGTAACTTGTAACCACAAGACTTAGTCGCATAAAGACTTCCGAGAATTGTTCTCACTGCTTGATGAGAAAGCAATGCCTCATGTGTTCATGTTTTTGTTAGCCGCATCTACGGCTGCAGTTGCACAAGGAGTTATCTCTTGATAAGAAAACAACGCTTCATGTTTATGTTATTGTTAGCCGCATCTGAGCTCGCTAAGAAAAATCCATTGAAAATAAAATTTCAAAAAGATATTGTCGAGTCGTACAAACCTATTGTTTGGGCCGAGCACCGACCAATTTCCATGTTGCAGAATGTCAGTCATTTGTCGCACGCATTGCGGGCCTATTTTTGTATGAGCAAAAGTCCCATTGCTATTGTGACAACGTATCATAAGTCAGTTGCCTAGCAACCGACTGTTATTTCAATCGAGCCGGTTTTTTCATTTTTCATAGCTTATCAATGATAGTATGCTGTTTAGATGTGTTTGATTTCTCGTGAGTTTCCCTACAAAACTTTTACAATAATGGCGTCTTATTGCCCACCTTATAAGAATTTGAAGAATTTTGGAAACTAAGAAAAGACACTAACGCCTGCTTCTACGTCACTGGTTACCAGTTATTAAGCCACAATCCAACGAAATTGAAATAGAATAAGTGCTTTAGTATAGACCACCGAGGCAACTGTTCCTTTCAAGAAAACGAAAATTAAAAAAAAAAATGTTTACTACTTGAATCACAGGGCGTGGGAGACTAACGCGTAAGCAGCCAAACATATGCAACAAACAAACGTTTTGACAGTTTGTCAACTACAAAATGTTTTAGATGGCGTGAAACAGTGAAATATTTTAGACGTTTCTAAATATCCTGTGTTTTCAAAGCAAACTTTTTCAGTATCGTGACCCGCCATTTTGTTTGGGTGTCAATGTCTGCTATTTTGGAGGTAAATATTGTCTCACACCTACTATTTCTAAACCAATCATATCGCGCGTAGCCGAGCTGGTACCCCGTATATTCTAATTTGAAATATTCTTGGTGTCTGCAGGCCTTCACAACGCGCTTAAAGGAATGGTCGACACCTGCGCTTCTCCCCATATCAATAAAGTTGTTGGCGTAATTAAACATGCTCTGACGTCGACAGCACCCAAGACGCGTTACGTGGTTGGCTGGGACGCCAATCTTCTGTGGATATGGATCTCAAGACTTCCTGCAAACGTCGGAGACGCAATACTGCGTCTGCTTGAAGATGAAGAAGCTAAGCCCCAAGTTCTCGAGAAAACAGTGAAACAAGCAAAAGACGAAAACATGAATGGACTTGTAAAGATAAACTAGTTAATCAATTTTAAATTTGCAAAGAAATGATTACCACTTTACAACAATCCCGTCGCTATGCGTTGGATCACTGAACTGAACTGATCGAGTTGTAAATAAAAAAGAATAGCCAATACAATTCTGCGTTGTACCGGCTATTCTTTTTTCTTTACTTTTAACGAATATGATTTATGATTATTCCGGCAATACATAAAGAATCAATATCTCAGGAAGAGTCATCAATTTCAATTTTTTATTCTACTGTGTTTTTGTTGTTGTTAATAGGGAGTTTAAGATACGAGTACGCCAACGTCGACGACGACGGCAGAAAACAATAGCGAATACTACAATAACTGCACGTTGGAATGCACCGTGCGGGCCACCCGAACGTCGTCGACTTAAAGGTTACAACCTGAAAAGCTTTGTTTTGAAGTTTTTGCGACTACAGAAAGTTATGATAATCTTCTTTTATCTTTTTCTAAATCTCTTTCATCCTTATTCACAAAAGCGTAACTCGGACAAAAAAGAAAGCAAACTATCCTGCTAAAGTGCGTTTTTTTGTAAGCTGTCGTTGCCAATTTTGCCGTCCTCAAATGTTAAACTCCTATACACAACTGAGCTTTGACGCGTGACGCCTTTAGTTAAAATAGTACTAGTGAGGTTTTAATGAATACTCGATCTATTTTAGAAGTATAGGTAGAAATGAGTGAGTAAGCTGCCCATTTTGCCGATTTCATCTAAAACACTTCTCAGTAGTTTTCATGTAAAACCATATAAGCAACAAAATGTATACGTAACTGCACTGAAATGAAACTATACTACTTCTGAAGTATAAACTAAATTTGTTTTTACCAAACTTTAGTATTTAATATTACACCTTTTTTAAAATTTTAAAACTGTAAAGAATTTTAAAAACCTGTGCTGTCTAAATCTTGAAACACAAATGAATAAAAATTTTTAATAAACTACAACTGTAACTCGAAGTTTGCAACGGCAGCGAAAGACCGATCTTACCAGACAACAATTGGTTGTTTATCGCGTGATCGCCAAAAACACGTGACAAACAGCGAGAAATTAACGCCATGCGTGACTCCGTCTCACGCATGTGCTATCGAAAGCAAAGCCCTTGAAAACTAAAACCATTCGTTTTGCAAATCGGCGTTATTAACTTTTTTCTTTTAAAAATTTACTCAGAGTATGGTGAATAACTTTTTATGTTCTTTTCAATGTTTCCTTTCAGTAACATTCTTGAATCAAGAGTTTGATTCCTCAGCTTACCGTTGTTTAGATTTCTCTTCAACTTTGAATTCGTAACTGCCCGTTTATGATTTTTTTTTTGGTAAACTTGAGAATAGAAATTTGTCTTCCAAAACAGCAAATATCGTATTTAGGAACTAATTTAGTCATACCTGGAAGTACTCATTTTTTGTACGTAGAATTTAAAGGAAGTTTACTGAAAACTAAGCGTATTTTTATCGGGATAGATGAAGAATCAGCGGATTGCGGGTTCGATTCCCCTCAGAGACTCGGCTCCCCCTGTGAGTCTCTGTAGCTCAGTGGGTAGAGTGTCTGAC
>JAOBAT010126176.1:0-12870 GCA_026413305.1 Hydrozoanthus tunicans
CATCTGTAAATCATTGTTAAGCGCCTTTGATCATATCCACATGGAAAAGAGCGCTATATAAATGCTAAACATTATTAAACATTGTTATGGGGTTAGAACTTTTGAGTTCTTAAATTACGTTAAACCACGCGAGTTTTAGCGGTTTGAATAACCTTTACTAATCTGGTAAAGATATTTTTTTTTTGCCAAGTCATTTAGAGAATCTGACCATCTTCAACCGTTTTTGTTAAAGACCAACTTCCAATTTTGTAATGGGGTCGTTTATCTTTTTGTTGTTTTTTACCCTTGGTTAATGTTATTGCTACCGTATGGCCAAACTTTTTTGCTATCCCTGAAGCCATAATGGGCTTCACGGTATGAAAATATGTCCGTGTTTTGAGCTAGTGTCCAAACTTGAGTGATTGCTCTAGCAGCACGATTATGTAGATTTTGTGGTTTATTTGGGAGACACACAGCGAGCTCATCCCAGACTGTACTGCAGTTATATATATCTTAAAAGATCTCTCCACCAGACGGCCTCAATCTTACTACCGAACACAGGTTAATTATTCTTGTAGAAAAATATCTTGCATTCAACAGTGTTATGTTGGTTTTTGCTGCCTATTTTGCCATACAGTGGAAAAAGTCTAACCTGGGAAGTGCCATAGCGTTTCAGCCATACTCGCAAGTGTCCATTGTTTGTCATCACTCCCGGGAGCCACGCCCTAACCTCGACCATGTGGACATTGGACAAGGGTGCAAGCTGATCTTCTTCCCCTATGAATAAGAAAGATGAAAATAAGTTTCTATAGAGCATTGAGAAAGAAAACAACTGAAGGATTGTAATATTCTTTCTTGCCCACCCATGAAAACCGGTACAAGCGAAATGCCGGCAGCTCTAAATTACCTAAAAAATACGAACCTTTTTTAAAAAGGCAAATTTGTCGGAACCAGTCGTAATGTCATCAGTTAAAAACATGTTTCAATATCTCAAGAACCATAAAAAAATTTGACATTCCTCATTTAGCAGGGCCTATCGACTCAAAAATTAATTTTTTCACTTCATATGCACTTTAAACGAAGTATGGTTAAACAAAACCTTACCTGAAATAACAAACGGCATCATTCCAGTTGAATCCAGTGCTTCAAAATCCTTTGGGTTATCTTCGCGTTTGATGGATAAGCAGTTTGAGAGGGGTGGTGTACCAACATTAAACAACTGGACTTCGTTACCTATTTTTTCCATCTTTTGCAACATGCTGATGCGATTGTTTGCCAGCCAGGCTTCTATCATAACTATCCTTGAATCGTCGTAGGCAAAAGGTCTTCTCTCAAGGTACTGGTAGTTGTAGGCTTCCTGGAAATGTACGGATGTAAGCTCACCATTTGATTTTCGAAGATCGTTGAAAATGTTAAATCTATTCAAAGGAAGCACTCGTTTTGGTCTATAGAGTTCACTATTGCTCTATCGTATATACCTTATGTCATGAAGAAAAAATAGTTAACTTCTATATATGAAAACAGGGTTCACTGGAATTTGAAAGGCATTAAACTTGCTTGGAAAAGTCATACAGTTTGGGGAAAATGACCAAGGTCATAAAAAAGCCATGGAATTTGATTGCAAATGAATCGAGAAAACGTCGGTAACGGAGCACGTTGCAGTGTGTGTAGCCTGTTTTTAGAGTGGACTCTTTGGTTTCTCGGTCAGGGAAAAGTCGTGGAGCTTTAATCCTCATTTTCAATACGAACCCTGGAAAAGGTTTCCACAATAGAGTGATAACCCAATTACCGAGTAAGGACTATTTTTGTTGCCTCCGATGTTAAAGTGTTTACGGTCTTACCAGTTGGAAAACTGTAAACTTCAGCTGCAAGCCCAAGTACGGGAGTTTTTAGCTGGATTTACAGCCTCAAGAAGAAAGCTTCCAATTAAAATGACAAAACTGTAATTACTTACAAAAGTTAAAAAAACTAAAAACTCTAAGTTTAAACTTCAAACTTTGACAGTTTCTCGTGGTGACGTCAGGCGTTAGTGCATCATGGCGGCCTCCATAAGATTGACTGGTGCTTTCTATACTCATTTTTGCAGAATTTTGATAATTGAATGAGAAGTTTCAGAAAGTACAATTTTAATCTGAAGCTGATGTTTTTAAACAATTAAGAAAACAATTTTGAAGTGCAGATTCCCTCTAGATCTATAACGCCAAAACCGCTTGACAGTTTCAAGAATATGGCCCAGACTTAATGTTAATGATAATAGACTGAATAGAAAAACAATCGGCTCAAAGGAAACCCAAGATCTTGTTAGACAAAATTGTAATTACTTACAAAAGTTAAAAAAACTAAAAACCCTAAGTCTAAACTTCAAACTTTGAGAGTTTCTCGTAGCACATTTTTAATCCCAAGCTGATGTTTTTAAACAATTAAGAAAACAATTTTGAAGTGTAGATTCCCTTTAAATCTATAACGCCAAAACCGCTTGACAGTTTCAAGAATATGGCCCAGACTTAATGTTAATGACAATAGACTGAATTGAAAATACAACCAGAGTCACGGCTCAAGGAAACCCAAGATCTTGTTAGGAGATATCTTACCTGTAGTCGTTTCATCTGATCAACAATAGAATCTTTAAGGCCAAAGTAGACGTGGCGAATGGCCAGCATGTAGCTTAACAAAGTAGGGTCGAAATCTTCCGCAAGCTCGGTTTGAAGGCGCGAGTTTTCTTGTTGGAGGACTTCACTCTCGTACTGAATGCTTCGAATTTTGATCACGGTAGCATCATGGTGCATAATCTTGTCGTTTAAAGCCCTAAAACCAAGCACCAAGTGTTTGGGACCGGTTTCAACTTTGAACAACAATACAATACTATACATTACTAAACAGGTGCTCACAATCCGGCGTTTTAATATCTGTTTACAAAGTAATAAATGTGCGTTGCCTTTAAAGGGGAACTGAACCTTAAAATCAAATTTTGTCGAACAAAATCTTTAACTGAGTGTGAAAACGATAAAAAAATTCCTCGTACCAGGCTGACTTTCAGAGAAATTCGACTTTTTAACACGTTACTTGCCGCATTGGACCGGCTGCTCAGAAATAGGAATTAAGCGGAGAGAGAGTGAGACTATCACATCAGATATGGGTAAGAATTTGCTCGGACTGAAGAAATTCATCATTGGAGTGAGATATCGCACACAACGTAAGTTGTAACTTTCACTCTTGATTATGTAAGCGAGCTTATGACAATAAAACAGTTCACGCGCTCGCTCGCTTACCATAACGTACGTCAACGTTACCTTCATTCACCGCTGACAAGTCGACAAGCGCCCACGCTCAATGACCCCAAACGACCCAAAACACGCACATACAAACTAGAATTTCTCGGAAAATCAGCGCGACACAAGAAAAGAGCCTTTTAGATATGTTGTCAACACCTTGAAGGATTTCATTTGAAAAATGTTGATTTTAGAGTTCAGTTCCCCTTTAAGGGTCTAAGAGAGTCCGGTATGTACATCTCACATTGTATTCCATCAAGGGTTGCCCGCAGTTAATAGTTGACATTCACGACACCGGGATCACCCTTCTCTTTTTCGACAACGGTGTCGTGGGTAGATCTTAAGTCCGCCGTTAGATAAACAAGAGACTGGGCCTACAGTTTAACGTTCTTATCCGAGTAGATGCGAAGGTCTCACCGTTTACAGATGTAATAGCAAAGACGGCACCTTCCCTGAGTGAATGTCCGGTCATGAATCAAACCGAAGCCTTAAAGTTCTATTTCCTTCAGCAAATCATTAGTAGGGTTATTCCCTCAATATAAAGGTGTATACGAAGCAACATCTTTAGCTTTTTAACATTTTCAACCAGATGTAAGGGGACAATAATTCACTATACGTAAGCTAAATATCAAGAATGAACTACAGTAAAGACCTGCATAAGAGAACACATGTTTTCGGGGTTCAGGCTGATCTTATACTTACTTATTGGATGTTTTCTGCAAAATTAGTCTGAATGTGTTCTTAAGGTGTTCTTTAAACTGCTTCTACAAATTAAATACTAAACCTGACGACCAAAGCTCAACAGATGAAATATTGATTAAGCTTTTCTAAAAACAATATGCTCAAAAATTCCTGCAACTGCAGTGAAACAATCTGTGCTACATAGTCTTGGATTTTTCAAAAATAAACAGTTTCTAAGTCGGTAACTCATAGTAATGCCATCAAGCTTTTACAGAAAAAACAGGCTGATTGTGTTCTTATGTCTATGGTTCTTTTTAAACAAAACTTCAGCCTGATTGTTCTTAATCCACTTGTTCTTTTATGCGGGTTTTAACTGTAACTCGGAAAATAATAACTCACTGGGACAAGTTTAAGTATGTCTGGAATCGAGGCTTGAGTCTTGCACACCGTGGCAGGTACAACCATTTATCAAAACGCTGTGGAAAATTTAAAAATATCAACTTATTAATCAATTTTCTAACAAAGTAATGCTTGTATATAAGACTTAATACTGAGTAATTTATCTTTTCTCGGTATAAAAATAAAGTTGAAATTGAAAAATGTTTAACAATTATTCCAAGAGCGCGCGTTGGATATGAGATGGTAACTAGCCGACGAGGCGCGTATTTAATTAGCTGTCTAAACTCTTTCATACTTAAAAATAACAGCTAAATTTTATTCAGAACCTATTTTTTGGCTTTGCAAACACTGCAGTCAGTTTCCATGTTTGGTGAACTCCGAATATGAGCTGATAACCGAGATTGAATGAACCAATCAGAACGTGCGAATCGCAATATTTGAGATGGAAAATTTAATATATAGAGGAACTAAACGATGGCGCGAACACATAAAGAAATTAAGCGTAGCGAGTAAGAACACCTGTAATCATTGAAGTCCCTATCAAGCTTATTTTTCTAAGTTCCAGATGAAAAGTAGAACTTTTTAACAATAATAATTTTCGAAAATAAAACCTTTTCTCGCCGTTCCTGTTACAATTTTTAGACTTGAGACTTGAAGCGTGCAATGATGACGTAGCAGAAGGCATATGACGTAGCACGAAGCGTGAAGCAGACACAATTTATCTCAAAAAATTCAATTCTGACTACATTAGTCACATTGTTATAACTTTAATCAATTAATTATTCCCTTGAAACTGTTTGAAAAAAATATTTTATGACATTTTTTAACGGAAATGAAATTTTTAAAATAAAATCCACATAATTCACTGCTGCTACGTCACAGGTTACCAGTCCCCGGTCTGCTCGGTCAAAATTTACATTCCAATCTTTTTTTGATTAAAAAGCATAGTTAGACGTGGAAATTTTCTTTGGTTTATCGAATTTTGAGTTCACAGTTGACAACAGTTTTAATCCAAAAATAAAAAATTAAGCTTGATAGGGACTTTAATCGTTTCCCTGGAAATAGATTAAAATAGCACAGAAAAGAGCAAAGGAAAACAAAGATGTGGCGTCAGCGATATATATCTTGTTTGGAAATTTTAAACAATTTATCTTACGTACATTTTTTCATCATCCAAATACTTTATTCCTCTTTGGATGTTGTGTTTCCACGTTTTTTTTTATCTTCTTCTCAGAACTGTAAGTAGTTTTCTCGAGAAGAAATTGACAGAAAAAAAGAGGCAAAACGAAGATCCTGACATTGTATTTGGTTGAACGCAAGTTTGCTAAGATAGGTAGCTAGAACTGATTTAAAATTGTAAAAAAAGACGAAATATTGTGCCTTACTTTGTCAAACTCCTTGCCATCAACGATAATTTTTTGCGAGTTTTCTTTTCCTGCTTTGTCAAGTTCATCCTTAATTTTTTCATATTGCTCTTCGATGCTGTCAAAGTCGCTCACTATTTTTGTCTTGTATTGGTTGTAAATACCGGAGACGTTCTTGACGATTGTTCCAAGTTCCTTTAATCCATCAAAGAAATCCAAGCCTTTTAGCTTCTTCCCAGCTTCTAATGCCCCTATAAGATCTTTGAGCCCACTTTCGAGAGTTAAACCACCTGTAAACAAGAAAATACGAATGTTTGTACAAAATCAGGTTAAATGTTGGTCGTTTTTCAAAAAGTCCCGTAAAGACACGTGCGATAATTCCTTAATTGTTTCGCAACATTGCTGCGAAATAGGTTGGAAAGTGTTTTGCCACCCGCATACAAGCTTATCTGGCAACAAAATTAAACTGTCTTTGTTGAGTGAACTTGGCGTGCTGAGGAAATCCTTCTACGAGACAAGTTGATCTTAGTAGTGATACGCACAGCATCTGATCTGCAAGTTTTGTTGTAGTTATTAGAAAGACCTATCTATTTCGTGCAACAATATTTTTTAATCTCCAACAGCTTTAACATGCTGCGAAACAATCATGTGTGCGGATGGAAAACGCGCGCATCGCTTTTCAACCCGTTTCGCAGTAACTGAGAGACAATAAATCTGAGGATTTTGTTGCTCGTACTACCGTACTTTAAACTAAGATAACCATAGAAGGTTCACAGGCTTTCACGAAGATAAGTTTAATGAAGAAGGGTTGATGACCAGTTTTGCTGCAGGTAAAAAGGCAGTAACTGGTAAAATATGGAATGGGTAAGCAAGAATTTGAGACTAAGGTAAATCAAAAGTGATTTGTTTCATAGAGCGATGAAAAAATGACAGTGTAAAGGAAGGTTAATCAAAAGTAGGTTGACGGTGAAGTAGCTAGGGCGCTTGGCGAATAGTGAAACGATAGTTATGAAGAGACATACGAGAAGACTTGGCATCTTCTTTTATCTGATGTTTCAGCCGCTTTCCAGCGAACATCTTCAGTGAATGACATGGATCCGTGTTTCAATTAGTATGGACAAGAAACGCTGGTTTTGATACGCAATCTTGAAAGACAACGTACCAAACTGGCAAAAATTGAATCTGACTTTGGATTTCTGATGGCTTGCAAGAAAGAAGTTATAGATGGATCCATGTTATATACTGAAGATGGTCGCCGGAGTGCGGCCCAAATATTTGATTAAAAGGATGTTAAGTCTTCTCCTATGTCTCTCCATAATCAAACTGTATGCCCGTGTCAACATTTTTTAAAATAATTAACAATAGTTTCGTTGAACAAAAAATAACTAGGTGAGTTCATATGGGTAAACAGACAGATAAGTAATTAGATGATGGAATTGAAAGCAGCGATGGTGATGGATTGTCAACGGAAGATGACAAGACGAAGAATTGTAACAAACCATCTTCAAAGCTCGCAAAGATTTTGATTGCAGCTTGCGCAATTGTTAGAAGGTCACTGAAGTGAATGGCCGAGGCTTTGTGAATTAAGTCCTGTTCAATGGCGTCTTTGCATTCAGCAGTTGAACCCTCAACTTGGGCCCGAGCGTCTGTGTGTTGCTTTGTCAGCTCTGTAAGTTCTTTCTTGACCTTCAAACAATAAAATAAATGAGACAAAATGTGTAACTTTTGGAATAAGGGACTCCACGTAGTCCATAGCTCTTTCGGTGCAAGAGAACGGGTTCACTGAAATCACTTTTCGAGTGTTGGTATGACGTTATTCAGATAGACAAAATATTTTTGTTATTTGTTGATTTGTCAAATCATGTTGGTGTTAGAAATAATTAGATACTGAATATTCATCACAGATACGCATTTGTTTAGTCGATGTTAATTACAAAAAGCTAAATCTTTAGAAGATTCTATGTGACACCTTATTGCCAATATAGTCTAATCGCGACACAAAAGTGAAGAATCGCCGTTGTTTTATTAAGCTTGTGTGTTATGCTCCCGAAAAAACAAAGTGTTCTTATCACTTTAAAGGAATCGAATAAAGAAAGAACCTTTTGGTTTGTCATCATATTCACAATTTAACCCAAGTAAGAATATAAGGTTTCTCTTAAATAACTCAACTACTGTTGTACAGTTGCTACAACCGAATACGGGTGGTGATTTTAAAGTTTATACTTTAAAAGTTCATGCTGTTTTAAGTTTATACTAAACCCTGCAACATTTTGCTGTAGGGTCTTCTTGGCTTGACAAGTTCGTTAACTTTACTGAACGTCTGGCCTCTATTAACTTTTCCAATTGAAGTTAAAAAGTCAATGATATGCTACCACTCTTTCCGGCTAAAAAATCTCTTTATTCTGTTTTAAACATCGAACTTCACATTTCCCGATTAGTGGGCAAATTCTACCGCTGGCAGATGGGCCGCTACTTTTGGAAGCCGTTATTTTTGGATAGTAAAAAAACTTTGTAACACGAAATGGTATCAGACAAAGAGGACACGTGCTATGAAATTTAAAGTCATCCCATTTTCAGCACATTCCCAATAAACAAGAGAAAGTGCTGTACCTGGATCTGTACGCAAAACATACAAAATAACTAATACTATTAAAAAAATAAAGAGTTTTTTTACTCTAAGCTGACAAACTAACTTTTCTAAACGAGCCGTTATTTCCGAATTCTAAATACAAGCTTACTTACGTTAGATTCGGTACATGTTATAATATTCGACGTCTAAACTGCATTTTTGGGCATTAGCTCCAAACACGAAAGCTCTAAAGACTAAAAATAAGCTTTTTATCATCATGCACCGTTTGGCGTCTTGCACTATTCCCTTTAATATCTTTTCAACTAACCTCTCTCAACTCATCAAGCTTGTCCTTCAGGTCTTTGCTGAGAATATTTAGGGTGAATTTATTATGCTCAACGCTTGCGCGTACAATTTCCCGTTTTTGCTCCGTTGAAGTAGTCTTCTTAAAGTATGAGTAGTAGTCTTTCTCCACATCCTTGGCGTACGGTACAATGTCATTGGTTAGGTACACGTAGATACTGTTGTAGCTGTTCAGCGGCATGTTATTTGGAGCATGCGCCCAATAATCTAGACCTTTGGGACCAGAGTAAAGTGTTCACAAAATGCTGATGCTAGCAGCTTTCTATAGTACACAGTTGAACCCCGGTAACTTGAGTTGCCGAGGTAAAATTGAAATTAGTTCCAATTACCGTGTTTGAATTAAAGAGGTTAAACCTACATAGCAAGAGGCGAATCTAAGAAGAAAATCAATTTTTCTTCGAGCGAGGAATTCGAGTGAAACAGGGTTCGATCATTCGGGGTTCAACTGTTTATAAATCATTAATCACTTACTTTGTTATAATGACAAGCTTAGTTTAGTTGAAAAAGAAAAAAGCACAAAAACCTTAAAAGGGGGCCTAAGAGACGTATTTGCTATATCCTATGTCGTAACTGAAATGATCGATGACGTCACTGTACAGTAATTCGAACAGTTCTGGAAAGCTGGAAATGGGCTTCTAAAGTCTACAAAATATGTAAGAAGTCGCTATGGGAGAATACAGTTGACTCAAGGCAATTTTTAAGGGAAACTGAAAATACCTTCAATTATCGGAATTTCGAGTTCGAAGGGTTAAAACTACAAGAAAAAACATCATTCGAATCTAAGGGACAAATCAGCAGAGCCACAAAAATGCTAGGAACTACAAACCTATATGAAAGAAAGTATCACGTAAAATGGAATAACCTTGTGGTAGAAAAGTTTCTTACAAAGCGTTCATATTTACCATGCTTGATTTGCTGTAGGAAGACCTGAGCTTTAGAAGCATATCCCCGGAGTTCTTTGTCCGTTGAGTTGTCGAAAGTAAGATACAGCCAAAGGTAGACATTTCTGGCCGACGCAAATTCTCCGTTCTTGTAATAACGATTACCTTCCCGGAATGTCATCTGTGGATTAATAGAACAAAAGCTTTTTTCTACAATCCAGCCTTTCCATGATTCGAATTAAACTAGTTTTTGCGTAACCCTGATTTTCGTGATAATCTTAGCATCCGGATCAAAGCTTGATGGTTTTATTTTCCTGAACATCACAACCAAATGTTTAGTCTTTATGAGAGCAATGATGACAGTTACAGTGAATGTTAGTGAAAGAGACGATTGTGATGGTACTGGTGATGATGAGGATGTTGATTGCACTGATGTTGGTGGTACTGGGGATGAAGAAGATGTTGATGTCGCTGAGGTTGGTGTTACTGGTTATGATGAATATGTTGATGTCACTGATGTTGGTGGTACTGCTGATGATGTGGATGATGTTCCTGATGATGGTACCTTTGGCAAAGAGATTGTTGATAGTGGTAATGATGGTGATGAGGATGCCAATGTTGCTGATGTTGTTTGTAATGGTGACGATGAGAATGATGTTGGTACATGATACTGATGTGTTTGAAATTATGATAATGAGGATGTTGATGTCATTGATGGTGTTGGAACTGGTAATGATGAGGATGTTGATGTTACTGATAAAGGTGGAAGTGGTTATGGTGAAGATGTTAATGTCACTAATTTTTGTGGTACTGGTGATGCTGTGGATGATGATGTCACTGATGATGATGGCACTGGTGGTAAAGAGGATGTTAATAGTCGTAAAGATGTTATAGTGGTAGTGATGATGATGAAGATGCCGAAGTTGCTGATGAAAGTGGTAGTGGTAATGATAAGGAAATTGGTGTCGCTGATGTTGGTGGTACTAATGATGACGAGGATGCCGACGTCACTGATGATGAGGATATTGATGTTACTGATGGTGGTTGCAATGTTAATGATGAGAATATTGATGGTACTGATGGTGTTTGTAATTGTGATAAAAATTATGTTGATGTCACTGATGATAGCGGTACTGGTGAGGATGTTGATGTCACTGATGATGATGCTAATGGTGACTAACCTGTACCATTTCCTTGGAAATGTATTTTGCGATTTGCGAGAGTGAGTCAAACCCGATGCTAACTACTCCATTCCTTCCTGGTTTGCCCGGGACTGCTGCATTGGCTGGCTTCCCAGTAGGCCCTAGATTAATAATCGCTGGCAGTTAGCGAATCAGGCCTAGGCTAAACTCTTGTGTTAACAGAATACAGAAGATATAGGGTTTGGAATATTTTGCTTAGCAACCCAAAAAACTCGAGAATAACAAACTTAACCACCTTACACGTTTTAAAGGGCTAGAGATTTGTTACGTTTGTTTTACGTCATTAAAACCACGTGTCTAATTCGGTCACAGCTACGGAACTGCTGTCATACTACGAAACGTCACTGCTGAATGCTGACTGTTTTTTTGTGACGTGTTAGAAACATTGGTATCACAACGGATACCTTTGAACCTGGACCCTTTACTAGGCATGTGTACGTTTAAACATAAAACCTTGCAACACGAATAAATCCAACAGCGGCACAGTTATAACAACAAATGTATCATTAGCACTTGGCCTAATATCATCATAAAAACCTTGCAATCCGGATAAAGTCGACAGTGACACATTTCTAACGACATGATATATGTCTATGATTTATCGTTTGCACCTGACTTAATATGCTGCTTTGTTGTTTGTGATCAAAGGAACAAAAATAATTATACAAAAAACTGTGAACATTGAATTTTACTGTACTTACGTGGATACAGATTATCTAATCTAAAAGATACTGGGATGTAAGTAGCTCAGCTACACTCCTTCACCCTTTATAGCTAAGAGGCATTAAAATATCCAACCTTTTGGTCCAGGGGGAGCATATGGCCCTTCACACCGCCAATGGTGATCGTACCAGTGCCCCGCATTGTAACAATGCGTCCCAGATCCTTCGCCTCCAGGGCCTCCTACACCTGGATTGCCCGGTAGAGCCTGGGGCCCAGGTAGACCCCCTGCTGCGTTTCCTGTTGCAGGAAGAGGTAACATGATTCTCTCTTGCAGATCTTCCCATGTCTTGTTCAACATAAGAAGTTTGATAAAACCACCGGCGCCTGTAATGAGAACATGTAGTCAGCTATTTGTACAACTTACAGACTCATTCTTAAAGACCCGATAAAGCTTATTTTTTAATTTTGAGATGAAAAGCAGACCCCTTTTGTCATGGTGATTTTCGAAAATGAAAGTTTCTTACAATAGCTATTACATTTTTAGGCTTAAAACGTACAATGCTGACGTGGCAAGAGACATATGACGTAGCATGGGGCATGAGGCGGAGGCAATTTTGTCTCTTTGAATCAAACATTTTCTTATCTTTTTCAAATAATTTTTTTAAACAAAACCCTCACAGCTCACTGCTGCTAGGTCACAGGTTACCAGTCCCCCCTGTCTGCTCGTTAAAAACATTCCAAACCTTTTTCTTAATAAAACATACTTCTCGAGGAATGCTACAGGATAACAAGAGGTTACCTAGTTCTAACTTGGACTGTTACTTAGTAACTTATTTTCACAGTGATTCTATAGTTACAGGTTCATTAGCATAACATCATGGCGGTTGGATGTGCCCTCGAACGCTCCGGCTAAATACATAAAAATAAGTAATAGTTGCCTGCCTGGGCGAAATATTTCTTTAATTTCAGCCAAACAAATTATAATGATCACCAAATACTTTGTGACACTTTTAACATTGGCTTGAAATCTCCGCGATGACCATTGATTTCATCTAAAGCCGTTTAGCGCAGGAAATCTGGGAAAATCAAATCGAGTAAAAGATCACAGAAGGAGCTGAAACAGCATCTTTTGGTTCCTCCTTTTGCTAGCCCTATGTTTAATCGGGGAAACCTGCTCCCCAATAAAAAAAAATCGTGTAAATGCTTAAAAATATTGTAATGACATAACAAATGGGTACAACAAATTTGCATGTTTTTGAAACATGCTGCTACTCCATAACCTTTCAATGAATTTGATTCAACTCTGTCTACTTCCGGTACAGCCCAACTTAAACTCAAATACATCCAAAGGTTATGGATTGGCAGCAGATTTAAAAATATGCAAATTTGTCGGAGCCACTCATGACGTCATCGGTTGAGAACTTTAAAGTGTATATATCGGAATCGTGGAATTTAGAATGTTAGAAAGTTTGTCAAAAAAGATGAAAAATGTCGTTTATT
>JAOBAT010126187.1:0-35876 GCA_026413305.1 Hydrozoanthus tunicans
ATGAGAATATGAGCCGAATTGATTTTTCGACTGTTGCCGGTGAATGTTTGACCGATGCTGGTATTTACTCTTAACACGAATTAAAACTTTTCATTTACCGTTAAATATAATGGTACCATTTAGCAAAGAATATGTGTGAAGAAAAGTCTTCTTTTCATGGGTGGCGGACGCAAAAAAACTCTTGGAGGGGCACAGTGCGGAAATGTAGCAGCGGTTCGTTATAAAATCTTAGACTCCTATTAGTTGCTTTTGTTAGCCAGAAATTATTGCGTGGGGGGAGGGGGGGGGGGGGGCAGCGCCGCTCATGCTATTTCGGAGTTCAATCGGAGCCACCACTAATCAAACTGCTGTTGTAATTGAGAACAGAGCAGAAAGGATTTCTATGTTTTTAAGATAGAATTTGGATTAGACTGGTGAACCTATTGTTGTCAGTTACAAGTTATGCTTGTATACCCTGTAGTGTTCAGTATACGGCATCGTCGCCATTGGAAGACTACAAAGATTTTACGCCCCTTTACACCCAACACCACGAAGGGAAGAACTGTACCTTGTTCTCATAATAAGTTCAGAATGTATGTCCTAATCTTTGTCACGTATCTCGCCCCAGGTACGATACGGACAACAACGGTCACGTGGACCATAAGGAATTCCTAGCCAAACTCGGTGTGGAGCTGGCTCCCGGGGATTTCCACGGACCCAGTACCAGAATCACAGAGCAGAGCCATGACGTCATGGCGAAGTTCCATCAAAGCCAGAAAGTGAGTATCGGACTAACAAACAGTGCTAGTCCATATTGAATGCAGCTAGTTTTCAAACTGGACAAATAATGCCATTTCCTGAACAGGTACAGCACGGTGGGACTTACAATATAACTTCTGTAAAGTGTATTTGTATGTTAATAAAAAGTGCGCTACATAGAAACGCTGTTACGTTTCTTGAAATGGGCCGTATTTCTTAATACGCATTTTAAAGTTCACGGTTTATCACGACTGCGTTTTAGGAGGACTGGGCTATGATGTCATTCCCCAACCGACAATAAGGACATGAGTGGGTCAAGAATTTTCTATTCAGTAGTAGATTCCAACTCCTCAAAGAATTCTTCCCGGCGATCCTGTCGATTACTGACGTCCATCCAACGTTGTTTCATATTAGATTGTCCGGGGATGACGTCACAACCCCGTCCCCCGAAAACAAGATCGTAAACCAAGATGGCCGAATATTTCGCTAGTTTGAGCCACTGTACAACAAGAAACAATTTGACCGATTTCAAAACGTTTTTCGTAGAAATTAAAAAAGGTAGATCCTTTCTCGAGCCAAGTGGCTCAGTGGGCTGGCTCTCATGTCCGGTTTCCGTAGTGTTAAGCGGATGAGAGTCTTTGACTCCCGCTGGACAGGGCACTAATCTATCGCAGGTTAGCCCCCAGCAGAACTGGTACTCATTTATACACCTGAGTCGACTGGAACAAGCCGGGTGTAAATGTCTTGCTTAAGGACACAGAACAGTGGTCTGGCCGGGGCTCGAACTCGCGACCCTAGGATTACGAGTCGAACACGCTAACCGCTCGGCCACATTTGTAGAAGAACTTTGAAATTATACGTTTCAAAAATGGTTTCAGACTAACAGAACATTGTTGGCTTAACCTATTTAACTTTACATTTCTTTCCCAACAGGACTTCCACGAGGCCTCAACGCTGAATCAAGTAAACACTACAACATTTCTAACGGCGCTGGAGGTCGAGCAGCAACTAAAGGACAAGTTTCGTGATGGCTACGAGAGTTTTCGGAAAGCGTTTGAGGCGGCAGACACAAACCGAGACGGGTATGTGACAAAACTGGATCTACAGAAAGTGCTGTTTGATTTCCACTTCTACCTCGACGATGTACAGCTGGGAATCTTACTCGACAGGTCGGTGGCCCTCTTTGGTGTTACAATTGAGTCTCGATAACTCGAACCCTCGCTAACTCGAAGCGAAACTAATTTTCTCTTGGATTTGTCTCATTTTGTTATTTTAATCCCTTTAACTTGAAACCGAGATAGTTCTCAGTAATTTCAGTTTCGAGTCACTGGGGCTCAACTATGGGTTCTGTTAGATCTTTGTTTTGGATTTCGCAGATAAAATCGACGTCACTTAGTTTAGGAGATCAAACCTAAACAAGCATGAAAGCTATGCTCGCCCTTATACTAAGTCTTGAAATTAAACGTTTTAAAGAATATTGCTTTGTGTTGCCATATCATAAACTTTGGCAATAAGTTTCACACGAAACGAACTTCAAAAACTTTATTTCAGATGTGGTTTGTCTGGAAAAAGTCGACTGTCTTATGAGAAATTCCTGAGTGCATTCCAGGACAGCCAGCAATCGGGTTATGGCCGCGTGACCCTGGACACTCCTTTTCACGCGCCCACCCCCGTGGTGTTTGAGAGCCACGAGGATCTACCCCCTGACCGCGCCATAGCAAAGCTGCGAACCGCCATCAGTCACAACTACGACAACCTGAAGAAGGTGACAATTTTACGTTTGAGCTTGTTAAGATCAATCTGGATGGGGAGGTTAAGTAACAGTCTGTGTAAGAACGAGAGAGGTGAACAATAATGGCATGCAGAAAGGTGCTAATCGGGGTATTATTAAACTGTTGATCTGATTGGTCAAATCTTAAAAATTGGCAATATCTTGATAAGTAAGCTGACGTATTTCTTTCAAGTCCGCTCAATTGTTCATTTTTAATTGAAACATTTCTGTTTTTAAATTTAAGAAAAATTCTATGTGGGGAACACTGAAAACAAAATGGTTTTCTTCCCTTTTGTTTTGAAGTTCAATGATTTGCATAAATATTATAGCACAAAAGAAACATTGCTTTAAAATAGAATTTCGAT
Source organism: Hydrozoanthus tunicans (assembly GCA_026413305.1). NCBI lineage: Eukaryota > Metazoa > Cnidaria > Anthozoa > Zoantharia > Hydrozoanthidae > Hydrozoanthus > Hydrozoanthus tunicans. The sequence continues at coordinate 2,875 of JAOBAT010126187.1, forward strand.
GCTTTTTACTTTAAAAATGTGTTGTATACTGGTCGATGTAATCTCAGTGTAAAAATTTTAGCATTCTGGTGTGGGGAAAGCGAAATGCCGCAGAATAATTGGGGGTTCTCTCGTTCTTACACGGACCTTTACTTAAATACCTGCACAGGAAAATCTCTAAGGAGGGAGTAAAAACTGGCACGAGAAAGACTTGAGGTTTCCTTGATACTAGTTTTGTAACTTTAATTTGTTCAATTTGAGAATTATTAAAAACTGTGTAAACTGATTTGTAAAAGTGTAAAAGCGTTAAAAGATTAAAAACTATTAAAATTTTTTAATGTTTTAATCTGTTAACGTTTTTATACTTTTACAAATCAGTTTACACAGTTTTAGTAATTTTTATCATAAACATCGATTACATCAATGGAAACACTTGCTCAATTTGTTTGATCGTTTTTAAACTCAGCTATGGTTTGACTACTTTAATCACAGTTTGACCCTGTTATCTTAATCTCTCGAGAGAAAAAGAAAGTAGTTCAGAGTAACAGGAGTTCGAAATAACGGGGTCATCCTTAAATCCTCTATGGTGGTATCCAAAACCAAGGGAACACATTATTGGTTCGAAATAACGGGATTTCAAAATATCCGTGTTCAAGTTAACGGGGTTTAACTGTTTTTGAAAATTGTGTTCCAGTAGCAGTAACTTATAGGCATATGAATTATCTAAATAGTGGATTACTGCTTATGACATTGTCCTCCTAAAAAACGTTTTTGATGCTAATCTTATGTTTTGTTACAGGCGTTCAGCGCGTTCGACCGATACGGGACTGGGCTCATTACAAAACAGGACCTGCACCAGGTTATCAACGCTTTCTGTTTCTGGTTGAGCCCGAAACAGTTCAAGGTGCGCGTGCTTTCAGCGATAAAAACTGTGTCTCAAAGACATGTTATTTCAGATTTTCGTAGGTTAAGGAAGGGTGGTTAAGTATAAATCCTTCTTCGAGTCAAGTGGTCGGTTTTTATGGTGTTCAGCAGATGAAAATCCCCTGGACAGAACACTGTAGAATGATAATCCATCCCGGGTTACTTAGTTAAGCTCCCAGCAGAAGCTGGTACTCAATTGTACAGCTGAGTTGACTGGAAGAAGTCACGTAAAGTGTCTCGCTCATTAAGGACACAACACAGTGGTCTGACCGGGGCTCGAATTCGCGACCCTAGGATTACAAAGCAAGCGAACACACTATATAAACCGCTCGGTCACTGCGCCGCCGACGTGATAAGTATACAGGTCGTCAGTTTTTACGAACAGTGTTTTAGGATTTTCGTTAAACCTAGTGTTTTCTATGCGTAAAGCAGTGTATATTACAAATTTTCCTATTTCAGCCCTTATTTCTCAGTTACAATTACCGAATAGAAAAAGGGTGGTATCACCAACGTTAGAAATGTCTCTTTTGGTGAAGTAATTATTTTGATGTAAACAAATTGAACTTAATTAATAGTTAATTGAAAATGAATAACTAACAAATCTACCTTTTATTTCAAGGCGTTGCTGAAACAAGTGGATATCCTGGATGGTGATTTGGTTGCGTATGAAGACTTTTTACATAGTTTTCAGAAATCAGACACCGAGGTAAGTTTTCTAAGGCTGACTGAATAACGACATAAATCACTGCTTGTCTCCATCACACTGGTGTTTTAGACTATTAGTTCTAACAACAATAAACGACTTCTTCTTCAATCTTCAATATTGGACTTGAAACATCAAAAATAAAAAAAAAACGTGTTAAAACTGACCAATTTGGAATTAAAACGGGCTAAGAAACTCTAAGTTTATCAATCGTAAAAAAGAATTGCAACTGAGAAACAAATTTCAGTGATTATGCAGATGGAGTTCCGATGCATGTTATGAAAAAGAAAAATCTAACTTTGAAAAGAAATTGTCTTGAAACACTGGTTAACTCATATCTGATGGTCAATAGATGATTAACCATTGTACCAGCCCAAATTTCTATGTACTTTAAGTGGGTTTGTGGTCAATTTTGATGCAATATTTCTTTTCTTCTTTTCACAAAGGAACAGTTTGGAAACACTGGTTAATTTTTTACCTGATTTGACGATGAATGGCATGTTTTATACTGAGCTCAAATTTTTCTGCACTTCAAAACTGTTTCAAGGTCAGCAGTGTTCATGGAAGTTTTCCTCTCTCTGTTTCACACCAGGCCAGCAGGTGGTGGATGGAGAGTCTCCAGCCCACTTCACCCCGTCGGGGGAGCCTCAAGCACAGGCGGACCATGTCTGATGGAGAGGTAGACAAGAGGATCGGCGAAGTTGTGGTGGCGCGGTTTTACAGATTTGCAAAGGTAAAGATCAATGTCAAAATAACGAGTGTTGAAGTTTCATTTTTCGCGGTTTTACAGATTTGCAAAGGTAAAGATCAATGTCAAAATAACGAGTGTTGAAGTTTCATTTTTACCTATCACGAATTAAAAAAGAAGCTCCTCGCGCTTCGTTTAACTAGTTACAAAAACAGCTAAATCGTGGAGAAAGTTTACCGCCGTCTGGTTTGCCCAGTTTATAGCGGAGGGGTTGGCACAGTGATAAGATCTCTGCCTCCCAATCCTGAGATCCCCGGTTCGATCCCCGGCCTGGTCGAGGGTTGAATATTTGGGCGACCTTCTTTCTCGCTGAAGGCCACACAGTTTTCCATCCTTCCGGGGTCGGTAAATGATTACCAGCATTCATGGACCGCTTTGAAGCGGCTGCCTGAGGCCCCTACATACAGTTCCGGTCCACTGGGGGTTAACTGATCATTGTAAAGAAACACCGGTTAATTTTTACCTGACATGATTTGCCGATGAATGGCATGCATGTAAAAATGCACCACTTTACCTTTACCTTTATGGCGCCAGTCTGTCGTGCAGGAGGCCCGGGTTCGATCCCTGGCCGGACCTTCACTCAGAGTCTTAAAATAACTGAGCAAAAGGTGCTGCCTTGGCTTCTAACATAAGCAGACGGGTAGACCTTCGTGGCGGGTAAAGATGTTAAACTGTGGTCCCTCAGAGTCTTAGAATGAAAAACCTGTTTGATTTTCCAACTATACCAGTAGTGAATGCTAGAAGAAATGGCATTTGGAATAAATCGTACTTTTTCTACAACAACAAAAATCATCAACGTGAAAAAGATTGAGCTTCACTTGTTTCACCCAGAATATTGCAAACAAAAATGATCATTAACTATGCTTCGTTCTCTTTAGACTTTCACTGACCATGACAGCCTCCACCGGGGGAGGGTAAGTCGCGACACCCTGCGCAAAATTCTCAACGAACACGCCTTCAGGATGAACGAAGAGCAGTTTGATCACGTGTGGAGAAGATTCGACAGTGACCTCGATGGAACTATTGATTATAAACAATTTCTGAAAGAATACTCCAACAGGCCCGATGTGCGCCGAGCCTCGTCGGCCACGCCCACCAGATCGCGTGAGCGGCAGGTGAGTGAGGCGAAAATGGCCATTTCCTCTTGTATTGTAGCCTACACTCCCCGCTACCCCACCCCTCCTTTCATTGTTTGTTTTTGCCCTAACTTTCGCGTGGCCAAAAAAGGAGAATCTTGCCAAACCCCAACGGAAACGCTTGTTATGCAGTCTATCTAATTTGAGGGATAAACGTAAAACCTTAAAGTAGTAAGCCATAAAACATAAAAATTTTTTGAATTCGATTTTGAGAATTTGACTTTGAGAATGGCAGATCATTTCATCAGGACTCAAACCTTAACGAAACACGCTACCGGAGGGTCTGAAGGGCCCAATTTTTTTTGTCGCCGGGATATAAACGTGTTCTGATCGTAGCTCATCACCCACACTAACCGATTTTTTGTTGCAAGATTTATCGTGCCCAGGGTTCGAGCCACGTTCCACGAACTGTTTCCACTTGTCACATGCTTGCGATCTCGCTTCCCATTGGTTGATGCGCAAAGTAGCTCAAACAAATTATCGGTAACTCCCCAAAACTAGCCAACAATGTCTTGTCAGAGGGATCGAGCTGGTCAAATCTTTCTTCATGACCAAAAATCGTGTCCGATCTTTGCCTGTAACCGCCACACATAGTAGTTTTTTGTCGAAGACAAAAAGTTGGGGCCCTTCAGACGAAAAATTTGTGTAGTGTTTAGCGGCCTTAAGCGGAATGATAACTCCAACATTTCCCTCGCTTTCCGCGATTCTAATTCGTAGTTGATTTTTTTTTGCAGTCACCCCCACCCGAGACGCCAATGTCAATGCGGTCAGCGGTTTATTCTCAAGCGGCGAAGCGCTCTTCATTGGAGCATCCTAGTCCAACAGCATCAGCCAATGAGATTGAGAAAAAAATTAAAGACCAGGTATGTGTTGTAGTTAAGAATCTGAACAAAGCTAGTTCAGATTAAACATAAGATATCTGTGAAGGGCTTGAGTAGATGGTCCTGATAATCGAAAATATGAATAGTAATGCAAGTAAGGTAAACAAAAGAAATAGAGAAAACGCTATTTAATGCTGAATAGGTTAGACTTGCATATGTAAACAGCCTGTATGTTATGACTCTATTTACACGGAATAAAAAATAACTTCTCTTTCAAGTGTTAGTGTATTCAAAGCGGTATGGAATGTTCAAGCATGCTCGTCTGTCTCAAGGAACGACGACGTGAAATACTTGTCAATCTTGTGTCAGTTGGACTTTCTAAAGAAAAATTAAATTAAAACCTGGATTTTAAACACACATTTAGAAGAGTTAATGATTTTTCGTCACGTCAATTTCTCAAAATTCATGAAGAAAACGGGACCAAAAAGGGAAGACCGATTAATCGAGGCTGAATTCATTGTACTAAGTTTCCTAATTAGGGATCGGAAGTGGTTGACTATTTTTCCTTTGTGTAGCTCCGTTGGTTATATACTACCACAAAGAGGAGCTGATAAAGTCTGGACGAGCACTTTGCTCTGCTTTCGACTCTACTTATCTCCCTTCGAGTTAAGTTTTTTGAAGAAGTGAAGTTTTCAGTTACGCAAATTAAAAGAAAAAATGGGTTAATTAAATGAATGGCTCCTTAAAGTCACATTGTTTACAAAGTGAGTGAGTTTTCATAGCTGTCACTACTCAGACCCAGGCTCTTTTTCTTCCTACTGTTCTTACTACTGCTATATATATATATAAATATATATTGCGCTAGAAAAATGTTAACACATGATTTATTATTACTTACTGTTGCTGTTATTCTTTGCAGGTTTGTCGTAGCTGGCAACAATTACAAAAATCTTTCAGAAACTCAGACTCGAGAAATACTGGCACAGTGAATGTCGAGAAGCTTAAAGGTAAAATTATTTCCATTTATTCCTGCCAGAATAAAACTATTATGTATTGAGTATAAAACCGTTAGCACCTATAGCCTTTGCTTCGACGGACCTTGATTGAGGGCACGATTCTGAAACCTTTAGTTATCTAAAAGCTCTTCATACTATCACTAGAAGGGAAAAAAACACACCGAATACTTTCAACAATCAAGTTATTTGTTGACCTTAGAGCTTTGTACGTAATCGCTCGTGCACTAAAAAGTATTTTTGAAAACTGGTTCTCAGTGTCTAACTCAAATATTTACTCTGTCCCCAGAAATCTTATGGAAGCACAACATAGCAATCACACCGAGCGAGGTCTCCGTTTTGTGTAGAAAACATGCCACAGAAGGAAATGGAAAGTAAGTAGTGATTTCTAAGAAAAATCCAAGATCTAAAATAACTCCGCTGGCGAGTGGTGTGAGGATGAGGGACAGTGTTGTGAGCTAACATGTCTATAAGGTCAACATGGCTTTTATCGGTTTTGGTTTTTTCAAAATCTTGTCTCAATCCGCAAATGAAGTAATTGTTATTTCATTGATAAGAAACATTGAAATCCTCCTGTGTTTCTAATGGTTAAAAGACCCTCATATTTACTGTTGAGACGAATCATTTCCTCGGGTTTTAGTTCTTTTTTGTAGTTTTCTTTTCTTTCTAACTATTTTTTTTTTATCTATGTGTGGCTGTAGTTGCTCTTCACCCTTTTGTACACAGGTTCTGTCCAACGATATCCATTTCCTTCTTATAGAATACGACTCCTCCCTGACTGACAAGAAAGTTTCGACCTTATAATGCTATAATCTTGCAGCACCTTTGCTCAAAACCGTCTTACAATCAGTGTGTAAAACACTTGACCAACAAACAACACTAAGTTGTATCTTATAGATAAAGTGGAGAATGTATTACGACGTTATATTAATTAATTCTTAACTTTTCTTTCACTTCAGAGTTGTTTATAAGGATTTCTTACGGCACTTCGTCCTCACGATGAAACCCAGAGAAGCGGTGCTTTCCCGCCCAAAACTACAACAAACTAAAGTATCGGTAAATTAGCTTGCTCATTAAAACCACAGGCTTCCCAAACGTAATATGCCCTCGCGTACGACCGACTTCTTGTACTTAATGTAAGCTAACACATAAGTAACAACAATGTATCGCCGTGGAAACTCATTTTGAATCGCCAAATACGTGAAAAATACTACTTAGTTTAGAACTATAAATTTCAGTTACCTCTCATGTGTTGTCTTTTTGTGTTTTGTTCCGTTTTTTTTGCCATTTTGAGCCGGTTTGGTAAATATATTCGAAGACGTGTTGAAAGATAACAGTTTTATCAAGCAAGGCTCGAAATTAACTTTTTTAAAAGTAACCGCTGGTCTTCAGTCGCAAAAAAATTGGTTGCTTCAGCGCAAGTTTTAGTAGCCATAAATATTTTCAACGTTAAATCCGTACTACGACTGCGTCTGTAGCTGTGTGCGAAAAATAGTTGCATTTGTTTCCAAATACTTGTCCAAGAAAACAGATAACCTCCATTCAATCACATTTTGTTTATCGTTTTGTTAGAAACTTTTAGTTAATCACTCCCAAAAGGTCGACACTATCTTATAGCAGTCATTTTTGGTTAGCATTGTCCATCTATAGGTGGCAAGTTCGAGAGTTTGAGACATTTATTGTACATGCTGTGGTTAATTTTGAGTGTCCAACCGTCCCGATTTAGGCGGGACAGTCCTTATTTCAACTGAGAATCCCGAATCCCGACTCGAACTCAGTTGGGACGCAAAATGCCCCGATTTTGAAAAGCAACGGAGTTGCAGAGAAGTCAGACCAAAAAAATTAGCTTGAAAGGGATATTTAGAGTTATTTTGTGATAGATAAAACATCGTATTTAGGGAGTCTAGGTGCTAATATCTGATAACTATTTTTTGGGTAAAAGTAAGAGGAAAAACCTCACTAAATTTCAGTGCCATTTTGCCACACATTGGCCTGACAGTGCCGAAAAAGGTGCTTTATCAAAATTTTCCCAAGATGCCCCCAGACCCCCCCGCTCGTTGCCCCGATTTATGTTGGTTTATAGGTTGGACACTCTGTTATCATACGTTACCAAATATAACAAAAGGAAAATGACAAGAATAGACAAGTTAGCAGTTTGGGCCAGTGTTATTTTATGTAAATTCTATATATATTTTATTTTATTGATTTGAATACTAGCCTGTCTAGCAAGCGTTTCCATTGGGCTTTGGCAAAATTTTTTTTTTGGCTGCGCAAATACTGGTCAGGGTTTTCCTCTCCCCACTCCCCTCCCTTCGTTTTTTGGCTCTCGTACCAATTTTCGCGCAGCCAAAAAAAATAATCGCTTGCTTTGCAGGCTATTTAAACATGAACCTTGTTTATGAATGAAGTTAAGTGTCGTGTTAAGTACGTACTAACTCCAATCTTTTTTCCTGTGAAGCTGTCGCCGGGCATCAAAAGTGATCAGCTCGTTGATCTTATGGCCACCATTCGCAGTCAAGTGCGGGAAAATTGGAAGGAAATGAGAAGAGCATTCAGGGTTAGTTGTCACAATTCCTTTTTACCACTAGTACAAAATTCGTGAAGACGTAATAATGGGTAACTTCGGATAGTTTTCAGATTTAACGAAAAAGAGATGACCGGAGGGGCCCTATTCTCGACCGGAGGAGCTCTATTATCGGTTGGAGGGACTCTATTCTCGACCGGAGGGGCTTAATTCTCGACCGGAGGAGCTCTATTATCGGTTGGAGGGACTCTATTCTCGGCCGGAGGGGCTTAATTCTTGACCTGAGGGGTTTTATGCTTGGCCGGAGGGGCTCTATTATCGGTTGGAGGAGCTCTATTCTCGGTCGGAGGGGCTCAATTCTCGGCCGACGGGGCTCTTTTCTCGACCGGAGGGGCTTTACTCTCGGCCGGCGGGGCTCTGTTCTCGGTCGGAGGGGCTCTGTTCTGGGCCGGAGGGGCTTTTTTCTCGGTTGAAGGGGCTCTAATCTATCTAATCTAATCTACACTAATCTATCGCAGGTTAGTCCCCAGCAGAACTGGTACTCACTTATACAGCTGAGTTGACTGGAACAAAGTCGAGTAAAGCGTCTTTTTCAAGGACACACTACACTCAGGGGTCTGACCGGGGCTCGAACACGAGTCGAACACGCTAACCGCTCGGCCACTGCGCCTCCGACCACAAAGATCCCATGGACTTAACGGCTATTTGATGATTAGATAGTTCAAGCAGACTTTATAATTGTATCTTTTATAGAGTTTGTAGTTTATTGATTTATCAGCTACTTAGATTTGTGACTGGATCGGTAAACTAGCTTTATAGCTAAATATCATGTCACGAAAATAAAACCGTATTGTATTGTGTTAGACGTTAAACTATAGGCTCTGATGGACTTTGGCAATTGGGTTTTTAAAAGCTATTGTTACCTTTATTAAGACATTTATTTTTTAAACAAATTTTTAATCCTTTGGCTCTCCTGGCCAACTTTGCATCATACAGCTAGTGTTTACTGTCCTGTATTTCCTCATTGGTTCACCTTCCCCTTATAAATCTAACTTTTTTTTTTCTTTTCTTTCATTCAAGGCTTTGGACAAAGCAGGACAGGGGACCTGTGACCCAGTTGAGTTCAGACAACTTTTGAAGCGGTTTAAAATTGACTTGGATGAGGAAGAGTTTTTTCACTTGTTCTCATTCTACGACAAGAACATGGATGGCAGAATATCCTACAATGATTTTCTCCGGGCACACTTAGAATGAAGTGATCACCATTTTTATGAGTCCAAATGAATGAAAAGCGTCGGCTTATCTGAATTAGATTTTAGTAACTATATAAACAAAATATTTTAATCAACCTTTTATTTTGATTTAATTCTAATGTGTAATAAATGATCAAGCTTCGTTCGTTATAGAGTAAACAAATTCTTAAGTTCTGCGTCAAAAAAATCGACAAGACTATACCAAGCCTTTGAAAGGGTCTCTACTTCTTTTTGGCTTTTAATTGTTGATAAAAAGCGTTTTTAGGAGATTGGCAAAAGCTCTTTAGGAATCATCTAGATGAACATTCATTAACTGACGCTCAAAAAGCACCAACAGGATCTTAAAAGTTCATCACAAAATCGCATGTTTAAGAGAGTTGGATGGAGCTTAGTCAAAAGTCAGTAATTTATTCAGGTGTATTATTAACACCTCAAGCCCATAATCCAACCAAGTGTGTACATACGGCAAGCTAACTACAAGTATCATGGATGGAGTAAGCTAGTAGAGACTGTTGCCTGAAGAGTAGGTGTAAATATGTTCAAGTGATAAAAAAAAGGTGTGAATTATAGACGTTTTGGAATTAAGATGTATATATACCGTCGGTCATGTGATTTTTATGGCTAGTTAATAAATGATGCACGTTTGAAAGGAACTGTTGTGTTCTTGTCACAAAGAAGTGTACTGGTACAGATCAGGTTATGCATAGTCAAGAGTTTGTTTTGTTCACTGTTTGCACCGGGAAAGTGAAGTTTGATTTTCACCACTGAGGGCGTTATGTTTGTTCCGTTTTGGAAGATCTGAGGAGGATTGCATTGCAATGTGTGCGGTATCGCTCGCTCTACACACCCAAGAGACAAATACTAATCAGTATAATACCTTAGAAAAATACCTGTTTTTGTTTTTTGTTCAGTGTATCCTATTAAAGTTGTTACGAGAGTTCTATGGGGCGGGAATGTCTTCGCCTGCGTGCAGGCCCTTATCAAAGATAGTGTGTCATCACGGCCGCCATTTTTGCTGATCTTATCATCACTACCCAGGGCTTTCGTAAGACCAAATGAGCTGCCACCAATTCCTATAGCATCTCGAACGCCATTCAGCAGTTAACACACCGTGACTTTACTTCTGCGTTCAATATCTACCCGTTTATGCTTTTAGAGATTTATGATCAAAAACATCTTCTATCCTTTTAGCTTAAATGTTCGCCGTTTTGAGCGCGTTAGGAGAGCCGGCTAGCAGGCTAATAAATGAACTAAGAGGATTTGACTTTGACAGACATGCTTGCACGTTTGTACTGTTTACTGTATGGTTATCATTTAAACTGTATTCTAGAAAATTACTCAATACGCAATATATCCCAGGTCACATAAATCCTGCACTAATCGCTACTGTCTGGAACCCAAGTAGCCTGAAATTCCACAAAATACCATTCTATAAAAACTTATTTATACTAGGCTGGAAAAACCTAGGTTCTTATACGCAGGTTTTTGTTGTATATGATGCTCTTTGAAGTCGGGAGCATTAAATCTGATTAATATTTTGCTGCTTTCATTAGTGGTTGGAAGCCAACTCTTTGCAGACTTTGGGTTTTTTGAAAACGCGTATCAACGGCAGTTGAAAGTTCACGCTCTAAGTGCTAAAGCCGTGGCTACACGGTGCAACATTGCATGCAACGTTGCGCGCAACTGAAACTCTTCGTGTAGCCACTCGGTGAAACCGTTGCATGTGATGTTGCAAAAGTAGGATCGGTTTCTACTTCGCGCAACGTTGCATGCAACGATATTCAAAGGTGGCTACACGGTGAAATTCTCCCGTTGAGCGCAACGTTGCAGGCAATGTTGCACCGTGTAGCCACGGCTTAAGTCTCAATGTGTTGACATCAGTGTGCAGGGAAATGGATGAGTCGGTTAGAGGTAAAGGCAGGTAGTTGTGCCCTTGCTGGGCCCTCTTTTCTTTGTCTTTGCAAGCTTCCGTGTCGAGACCAACAACCTTGCAAAACAACTGCTATCCTGTCCCGCGGCACAAGTATTATTATAGACATTTTTCCACGACTATCAGAAGTCAGTGCATATCTGCGATTATATCTGTTTACATGAACCAGTACGAACGGCTATCCACAGTACAGATAAGTTAAGCGTAATATAGATTTTTGCCTTAAGTACTTTAGAAGAAAACCGTTTATAGTACCATTAAGCATATGATTTCAATAAGAATGCATAGAAAAAGTGCGCTGATTTAAAAGAGAATATAATTTTAATCGGAAAAAAGAAAGAAATGTAGTTAGACCGTCTTTTAGTGGCGTTAAGTTACATTTGCACTGGTATCCTTGTTCATAGTGATTATAGTGGTTACTGCAAACGATGACAATGTTCTAAAAACCACATTTTTTGCAGGAAAAAGGGTGGCTTTTCTCCGTATTTGTTTGATAACTGAACATAATCGTAGTTGCAGCCATCTCAGCTGTTTCAGGATGTACACAATACAGTGCAACCCCGATATAAAGAAGTGCCCAGGGACCCGACAATCTACTTTGTTAGTTACCTTCAGGGATGGAAGCGGAATCTTGAATCATGAATCACGGCTAAGAAAAGTGAAGGAATCATGAATCACATCATCTCGCAGGCTGCATGTGAATCATGAATCATGAACAAAAAAATAAATGAATCATAAATCTTGAATTTTTGTCTCATGGAAACTCTGTAAATGAATCGTGAATCATTGGTTGAAAAATATCTGGGAATCACGAATTATCATACTGAAAAGATTCCGCTTCCTCCCCGAGTTACTTGAACTTGGCGGGGGCTCGTAAGATTTAACGAAGTTATTGAAAAAACACGGAAACCTTCGTTTTACTGGGATTTTTGTAATAACTGACCAAAAAAATAGCAATGACACGTATTTGTTGGACCATGCATTTTTAACCGCGGAAGACTGAAGACTGAAGTTTTCCTGTGCAGCACTCTATATAAGAACGTCGAAAAGCTTGAACGTTCTTAAATATTTTCGGGATATCAGCCTCAAATGTTCTTAAGCATGTTCTTAAAAATCTTTACTGATTTTAATAATACATATACCGCATGTGGTACATTTGTGTAGCAAAGCAGTTTGTCTCAAGAGATATTGTTGTAAGAACTGCGATTTGGTAAACGAAAAGACTTGTAATGTAAAATTGTTATCTGTGAATTTTAGTTAAGAAACCCACCGAAAAGCAAGATTTTAATAACACTGTATGAATAAATGTTCTTCACCTTTTCTCAGCCTCAGCATGTTCTAAACTTGTTCTTGGTGATTTTCAGCCTCATGTTCGTATGAAAAATAGAGTGTATGCCAAAATACTCAGTGTACTTTATTTCAATTTGTGAACTACATTATATCGGGGTAACATGGTCCAAGGAACTGGCCAAAATTTGTTCGTTAAATATATCGTGATTTTTGTTACAACGGGGTGAGTAATATCGCGGTTTTTACCCATACAAATTACTGTATTTTTGCGGGGACTTCGTTATATGGGGGTTGCACTACATTTACACAGAACTGAACAGTACAGGAAAAACTAAAACTGCCTATGCAAGGAAAAATTATTGCAAGGGTGGTAAACTGAAGTCATCAATTGAGGCTAAGTATAAATGTTCTTATGAAACGGGGGCTGAAAATGACAATTTTAGCATAACGCTTGAATTTTAGGTTCTCTTCAGCGGGTTTTTACTGTAGTTGAATGAATTTTAACCCCAAGCAAAAGATTTTAAGATTGAGCATTTCAAGCCACCACGCGACTGAACTGAGGCAATAATACTGATGCCTTGATTGCTACGTCGTGTCGAACAGCTAAACCGTGTTTAGCCTGCGGAAACAAGTGTAGCGAGAAATGTTGACATGTAATGAAAAGGGATCGATAAACAATAACAAAGCTAGCTTAATCAAACTTCTTGATCCACGTTTTATCCCCGCTGAAAAGCAATCTCGATCCGGAAATTTGGCGTCTGATCGCGTGCGCCACGCTGAGGGGATTACATGTGGCTCAAACAAAAAAATAGCTCTCAAGAAAATGTTTCGGTTCCTGCATAGCTTTCTTTAAAAAAAATTGAACTGTGTTCGAGCATGTTTAATAACAAATCATATACAGTTATCCTAATATAGTCATATAACTTATTTCAAGGTTTATTTGTAGTTAGTTACATTGCGTTCTGATGCCCGATATCGTGTTTGGCCATGCAGATTCAGTACAGTTTTTTTTGAAAATTTGACTCTCCTTTTAAGACGCCTTTTAACCGCTTGACTGAACTGTTGACTGCTTTATTCTTATTCTAATGCAGCAAATTTCTCGTGTTAACGATGTAACAATTGCTTCACAAAACAGCTTAAAACACCGAATACCATGTTAATTGACTTTTTGCAAGAAAAAAACCCTCGTCTCTCCTTGGGTTTGCACGCTTCAAACTTCAACTGAATGGTTTATCACGAGTATCTTTCATGTCTATTCATCTATCGGCAATTGTATTTTCATACTCATCTATGCTGTCAAGAGTCGAACGTTCCCTGTATTGCTTGTATGGCCGCTGCAACCAGTCAATAACACTTCCCCAACTCCTTCTAGAATCTTTGTCACCCAGAAATCTCTCTCTTCTTTCAAATTCGTGGCCAGCAAAAACTCACAGTTATATCCTCGACTTTCCCTGCTCTTTAGCTTAAAACAGTATTTTCTGTTGTTTGTGTTTCCAATTTCGTTCAAAAACAGCTGCACGTCTCTCAGCAACATTTTTCCGATCGGAAGCTTGGTCTCTGAGTCGTATTTACTGCTGTATATGAACACTCCGACGTGGTTAATAACGACATATTTTCGGCTCCAAAGCTTGAAATATTGTCCCTGTTTGAGTAAATAGCCTTCAAGTATTGGGTTGTACTTGTTTCGTAAGAGTTGTTGTTGAGGAATCAAGCTTGTCCGTGGAAGGGATCTCATCGCGCGCACCCGACCTCTTGAAACACTAACAGGAAACGAATAAACTAATTCATATTTGTTGCCCTTTTGTTTCTTAACTATTGTCAAATTCACAGCTTAGGCTAAATGATTACAGTTTCTCACAAACCACTATGACAATACACAAAAGTCCACTGGCAATAACTACCTGTACCTCATCGCTTTTTTTTTTTTTTGTTTAAATGAACCCAGTTCAAAGATTGTTACGGATGCCGAATATTTTCTGTAGATTTATAGAGCGGAAGCAAGGTTGCTAAGGTTTTGTTCTTTTTATTCCGGAGGAAAAGTGTGAAAGTGCCGCTGCTGTTTCTTATATTTTCATAGATACTGAGCAAACAGCCTGAAATGGGCAAGAATCGAAGTTGTTTAAGTGAAAGCAAGAGCTAGTTGGAGGGTTGACACGAAACAAACTTACCAAATTCAAAAATGCTCCACCAGAGCAACTGATGTATGTTGTTTGGCAAGTAACCTTGGCGACACTTTTTCCGACATAAATTATTTCCTCCGGCTGCTCCGCCTTTCCCCCCTCAGCGAAAACCGCCTTCTCTTCTCAACGCTCGCGCCTTTTTTAAAAATAGAAAGTTTGTCAGGTTGTTCCCATGCACCACTGCGACGCGTGCGCGCTTTCACTTGATCATCCGAGGCATTTTCTTCTTCACAAGGTCTTAACTTTTCTCTCTAGTTTCTTGCCTGAATCTTTTTAATCGAACAATTAAAACTGGAAAGATTGGGGAAAACCGCCGTCTCCACAACGATTCAAGATATAGTCTGATCTCTCAAGTCAAATGTGTTTCGAAACTGCTGCGTGTGGAAACAGTTGTTTAAGCCCTTAAGTCGAGGAAAGGGCTTACTACAAGCGTTGAGCGCAGCTACTACCTATCGTGTCACGCAACGCTTCCGGCCCAGGAAAGCGTTGTGTGACGACGCATTTAGCGGTTGCGAGAGACCATAGAGGAAAGGTTTTCTTCAAACTTTTAGCTCTAGGGGAGGGGGTGTAACTAAAACTTTGAGCCCTAGGGGAGGGGGTGTAACTCAAACTTTGAGCCCTAGGGGAGGGGGCGTAACTCAAACTTTGAGCCCTAGGGGAGGGGGTGTAACTAAAACTTTGAGCCCTAGGGGAGGGTGTGTAACTCAAACTTTGAGTATAAGATTAGCAGTAAAAGAAGATAATCACTGTAAGTACTGTAAATTGATAACTCAGGATTTATTAAAAAATCTTGTTCTTTCTTTAGTTTTATAACTCATTCTATCTAACAGTTACCGGAGTCATAAATAGAACATTTAACTCCGCCAATTCGCTCGCTCTTTTACCCTTTCTGGTTATTTAACAGAAATAATGTAAAAATTGCAAAATGAGATTTAGTCTGCTCTACAAAGAATTTGACTCTTACAAAAATAATTGAATTAATTTTCTATTTAAAATTTTACTTTTCTAACCAAGCACACACTTTGTACAAACGGCTCTTAAAATGTCTGCCATGGCGGCATAAGGTTCCAGCACTGACTGATCCACACTATTGACAGCCCGTCGGGAGTAATTAAATGAAATAGGTAATCTGCTTCGCATTAGGCAGTCGCCCCCTTGTGGAGTAGTCACCGGAAATATTCATAAAACGTTACAGCTTATCGATGTTATGGTTGCCTTCACGCCTGCCGTCTATTTAGTCTCTGCTGATTGATATAATTTACTTCATGTGCTTGTACTTCTGGAATAAACTGTACAGGATTCGAAGAGTGGATTTTAAATCTCGATTGACAACGTCTGGAGAGAAGGGAAAAAACAAAATTCAATGAAATGCTTATAAACCTGGAAACCACAAAGTTTAGCTTCATCGATAATTAACAAACATCTCCTTGTCTAATGTAACAGTTATAGCAAAGAATAAAATCGATAGCGATTAGCGCTTAGTGAAAGAAAACATCAAGATAAACAGCAATGAAAAAAAATAACATATAATACTGCATTAAGTATATGGCACACTACAAAACAGCAGCAACAAACTTAATCCAGTCTTAAGCAAAGATTGCTTTCGTATTTAGCGTCGTTCGAGGTGAAGCACTTGATTGACTTTGACTTTACCAATACTGAAGTTGAAAACTTTATTCAAATCATGTTCATTGAAACACCCAGCATAAGATCAGTGAAGGTCGGGACAAACAAGAAATTTAGAACATTCAAGAAAAATTTAACTAAACAAAAAAAGGCCGTTTAATACAAGAAAGAGCCATTAAAGCGAAAATGAGTGCATGCAACACTGAAATGGCTAATTGTGCACGAAAGCACAAGAGCCACCGCTCACCTTCGGGTTTTACACGAAACCTGATCCCGCTGTCTCTCATGAGGTCGACCGCCAACTCCATGTTGTGAAGCTGACAATAGTAAATACGCATACAACTCAAGAAGCTGAACGAACAGAGAATATTTCACTGAAGTGAGGTTTAGCTAGAACAGTCGGTTTAGGGGTGTCTGTTCACTCACACACTGTTTGCACTCGCGAGTAAACACCTGTGCACTAGACATAAGTAATTAGTTCAGGAAGTAAACTGTGAACATTATTCACCCTTAACATGCTAAATTTTTGAAAATGAAAAATATGAAATCAAAGTTATTTTGAAAATCTATTTGTAATGACAAAGAAAATGAATGGTCACTTTGTAGGTTTTCGAGAAGTGGTTTTAGAGTTAAACCTTTTTTAGTTTATGTGACTGAAACCGTGTTTGGCACTATAAGAGTTAATCTAGTACTATGAAAGTGTAAAAAACTGCTTGAACCTCTTTCTAGATATAACCAAAAAGTCATACGCCTAAAAAGAGATTCAAAGAAGATTCAAATTTTACCATTTCAAGAAGTAGGTATTCATGCATAATGCTGATGCTTTAATTTTACATACTGTTAAACTAAAACAGATATACAGTTGAAACACACTTAACCTTTAAAAGAAACAACTTAGTTTAACTGTTGTACTTTAGTTGTGTAAATACTAGCCCCATGGCAACGTAACAAAATTAACCGGAAATAATAATAAAAAGAATTATGGGTGGTGATCCGGGAATAGAAGATAGCTCCAGTACTTACCTTCTGTTCTGGTCCGTGGGGTGTCATGTGAAACTGGTACAGGGGCACGAAGAACCCCTCCAGCAGTCCCAGGAGAAAGATAAAATAGACGCCGTCATGGAACTATAAATAAGAGAAACAAAAAATTAATAACTTGCACGATTACAGTACGTGAAGAACAATGGAGCAACTACTTCAAGTCAAAATCAAAATTTAGATTTCAAGATTTCAAACTTTCTAGCGTTCTGATTGGTTCAATATACGGTTATCAGCTCATATACCGAACGACCTTATATGGAAAGTGTCGCCGGCAAACTTAACAATCTGTGCGGGAGACAAACAAATTGTACAATTTGTATAGTTTTCAAGTATCGGAGGTTTAAAAAAACTCGTGCGATTTATGAAAACAACTATTGCATTTGCGGTAACAAGTAGTATAAAAGACTCATATCCAATGCACGCTCCTGCAATAACTGTTTAGTATACTATATCCACTACGACACATAGTTATTCAATAAATAGGTGAAGCAGACTAAAAGTAACCCAAGCAGAAAAAAAGAAAGAGAAGGACGAAAAAGAGCAAATACAAGCACGTTTTTCAAGATACAGACATTACAAAAACGGTTACTTTCTCGAAGAAAGAAGGAAGGAAAGAAAAAGATATAGGAAAGAAAATGTTTAAATCACTGTAACAGGAATAATACCTGAGTGTCGAGATTTGTAACTTCAACATCTAGCTTGTTTAAATGCCTGTTCACGAAACTCTGCAAAGACTAAAACAAAACAAAAAATGTAACTTTTATTAACAAAAATGGTCGGAAACAATTCCCCCCAACAGTTTCACGCAGATAGCATAAGAGATAACAGAAGCCCTGAGGAGGTAACCAATAAATCTATACAAACATGGCATACTAGAGCTCTATTCGTCTATGGGTGCAAACGGTTTAACCCCCTTCAGTCCCAGGTGTAGTTGGTAAACTCTCCCAACTAGAGCCTATACTTTCCTTGGAACAAATTTGGGAGAATTTCACTTTTCATCTTCAGTAGTTTGCTTTTTTGATCAATTCTCAATTTCTCATTACCAAATCCACATGCTGAAAGGAATTAAAGCCGCTGGAGGTGGAAGAGACGACAAACACAAACAATCTTGCTCAAAATTTACCATCGAGTTTTGAGGCATTTTTAGATACATGACAGCCATGCGGAATTGCTCAACGCGCCAGGAACGTTCTCCTTTGATGAATTTGCCCGTTGGTGGACTTCTAAATTTGAAACGTTTATTTTCAAAATGTTCAAAAATATAAACACATTTTACCTTTCTTACAATCACAAGTTTTTCCGGAGCTGTATCAAAGAGGGCATCAAATGCATCTCTCTCTAGGAAAATATTTTCGAGGTACTTTAATTCAAAGACAATGATTATATGGTAAGTACAAAAATAATCGACTTTTGTGCATATGGTTGTTAGGTGCTAAACACTGTAAAACAGACACAAAATTGCTTTAACTCCACTGTGTGTTTGAACTGCATGATACTGAGACTTATGTCCCCCCACTTGTATTCAAAGCTCGGTAGCCTAAAAATTTTCTGTTCTTTCACCCAATACTTTTTCAAAGGTTGTAAGCTTATCATATTACAGAAAAGGAAAAAAAATGACAAAGAAATACTTTCTGTAAAACTAAAATTTTAATCAGTGTAGACGATAACAGTAAATAACTGAATGAAAAAAGACCGGGAAGGAGAGGGTTAAGAAGGTAGGGAGGGAAAGGGGATACAAAAAGGAATGAATACAGAGAGGGAAGAAGAAAAGGAAATGGGAAAGAAAAGAATCTGTGAATCTTACCTGGCAAGTCTCTGAAAATTTGGTGGGAGTTAAAAAAGAAACCAACATTAGTTAACAGCAAACTTCATGTTACTGTTTGACAAACAATAATTAACAAGTGCTAAACATTATGGAAGGGTACAAATGTTTTTTCATAAAAACAACAAAGAAAAGTAAATTGATAAAATGCATATTTTCTTGCACAGGGAAATTTTTGTTGAACAGTTTTTATTTTTTTTCAGGGTTTTAGTTCTTAGTTTGCGGTGCAGTGGCTGAGCAGTTGGTGAGTTCTACTCATAGTCCTAGGATCGTGAGTTCACACCCTAGTCAGACCACTGTGCTGTGTCCTTGAACCAACTTGTTCCAGTTGACTCAGCTGTGTAAATGAGTACCAGTTCTGCTGGGGGCTAACCTGCGATAGATTAGTGTCCTACCCAGGGGGAGTCAGACTCTTATCTACTTAACACTATGGAGACCAGATACATAATTAATGGACCAGTTGGATTTAGAAGGGATTTAGCTAGCTTAGCTTAGCTTTAGTACATACATACATACGTACTTTATTTCCACATCCCATAAGGGATTTTCAGTGGAAATGTTACAAGAACAAACATGACCACAGTTAAGAATCCCAACTGATTGGAGGCAGACAAGCGGGCTTTTTACAAGCGTGGTGGATTTGACTGTGGGATCACCGAAGCCAAATCCTGTCAGTGGTCAGAGTGGGATTTGAACCCAGGACAACTGCATGCAAATCTAGCACCTTAACCACTGAGCCACACTGTTCAAACTAAAAGTCATTCCTGTAAATCATGCTCAAGAATAACTCAGCTGCCTAGTGTATAACAAGCTGAAAACAGTTGTACTGTAGAAAACGCTTTTCTTGGCTTGTCTGGTACAAAGTTAAAAGTAACAAATTCTGTCTGAGCGGGTGGTTGCAATCACTTAGTTATTCAAATTTTGCTAAACTTACTCTTCTCCTTCATTCTCATCAGTTATTTCCTCTACTATCTTCTGAGGAAGTAGTAAACCTCCTTTTTTCTGCATTCAGAAAAAAACTCAGATATCAGTCTAACAACATTAGTCTGTATTAAACACCTTTTTTGTGTTCAAAGTACAGCTCAGTGATAAAAACAGACTTTGGGCAACAGTACACAACCTTAGTCTTGGACTGAAGTAAAATATTCAAAAATTCCAGCAAGAAAACTCAGTGTATTGTTTCATTTTAAAATCCAGTTCATCCATGCTGGAATTTGTGAATATTATATTTTACTTCAGCTCAATATGACTAAGGCTGAGCATGTGTGCTGACAGTCTGCAGTGTTTATATGAAAAATATATATTGGTACTTAACCAACAATTCTACTTAAACCCTAAAACTACAATTTCAGCCACAAAACTAAACAAAAATGATAATCTGAAACACCAAAACAAGATAATCACTATAATAGTTGACTATTAGGAAAGATTTTCAAAGTCAATGTGTTCATCAAGAAATATTCATGTAAAGAGCTAATACATAACTAAACAAGTACAGAATGTTAATTTAATAGACAAGAATAGATAGTTCTGTCAATTTTCCAGGTGTACAATGGTTGATGATTGCTACTGACGCCATATTGTCATAAGTACTTCTATAGTTTTGAGGGATTTTCTAATACTTCTATTCAACCGTAAATGGATAAAAGTGCTTATACCCGACAATTTCAAGCCCCAGAAATAACCTTTCAAAATAGTGCATTCAGTGCAAACAAAACTAAAAACATATTAATGTGATTTACGACATCACATGGTTTCAATGGACTTCAAGCTGCTCTGTAATGCGTTTACAGCAGACAAGTGAGTTTCTTGCTCATACTCTTGGCCATGAGCCATGCAAACTTTGCCATGATCACATGAATTCAACCCGAAAGTGAGATTGACCTCCCGGACTTCAAACCATGTGTCATCATACATATTACTGAATGAGCTTAAAATGTGTTTGCAGCTTTGGTGCTAAAACAGGCATTTTGCCTTTGAAAATTCTCTGCAAAATTTATTTTTAAAACCAATTACAAGTGTCCCAGCGGAAATTATACAGGTCAAACTTCAATTTCAGATGCTTTAAACTAGTTTGAGTATTTTGCTTCAGTAGCACTTTAAGAAAATTATTCTTCCATAATCATGTCTAAATTTTAGAAATAAAACACAGCTACCATGTTTACACAGGCTAGTGCAAACCAAATTGTGCTTGGGAGAAATGGAGAGAAATGTGAAACCAAAGGTCGAGACCTATCAAGGTTTGCATGAGCCTGTGCATTGTAGCTGTGTTTGTTTATCAACAGTGACTACATCACTGTTTATTATCATCACTATAACCATTTTCAGTAGGGTATCATCTGCATGCATTGCAACACTAGCAACCATCATCATTCCCAACATTTCTATTACCATCATCACATTCAGACATTACCATTATTGTTTTCTCAACCATTATCACCATCACCATCATCCTCATTTCCATCATCGAACTCACCTGAACAATAACCATATTCACAGTCACTCCCTTTGGAAGCTTTCTTGGACATTTAAAATGTCGTGCTAGTGCAACCAGCAAGTGGAGGATAGCAACCACATCTTTAGCATGAATACCTGCCAAACAAAATTTACAAGAACTCTGACTGAGTTGATCTCGCTATAATTCATGACTTGTTCTACTGACTACTGAATTTCAACTACACAGATAGGTATTTACAGAGTCATAGACAATAATTTATACTTTTTTTTGGCATAGGAGTGGGCAAGATGAAACCAATCCTGCAACTTGATTGGTTCTGTGGGTGGAATTTTAGGATCAATACAACTCACTGTCTGTGTTCCACTTTGCCCTGTAGGTCGGAACATCTAATAACTTGTTGATATGATCCAGTAATACTGACAGCTTCGCTTTCTGGGGAAAAAAACAAATTGTTTTAAAATATTTTCTAGCTAATAATAATAATAATAATAATAATAATAATAATAATAATAATAATATACTTTGATTATCATCTAGTTTAAAAAAATATACAATGATTCTTAAAACTAAAAGAAACTGTTAAAAAAAAAGAAAAGCAGAACTTTTAGAACCCTGCAATAAGGGAGGAGAGAAAAGTACCCAAAATTTGTTTTGTCTATCAACTCAGACCCAAACTTATGCCTCCCTTTGCTCAGCAACTCACTCTGGGCCTTTGGCCCTCAAAGAGTCTTCATAAGGCTACCAATGCCTGTGAATGAGGCTAACTGCTCTTACACAAAAGCATTGTATAGTCATGGCAGAAAAAATCTCTTGTGCCATCTTTCCTCTTCATTGCCAATAATAAACTGACCTGGGTTTGGACTGTCTGTGTAACCTCCTGGAACTCTTCTAGTTTGATATTAGCAAGTTTTTCTGCAGAAACAAAGTTTCACGCTCACTTTTTTTTGTTCTTTCCATAGCTTTATTAACCCTTATGCTGCTAAAATGGTTTCATATAAACTAAAAATGTTTTAACTTTAAAACCACTGCTGGAGATTCTGCAATTTTGATGAGATTTCGATTGGTTCATGTTAACGATTAACTGCTTCATGCAAACGATTGTATGAAAGTGCAACTAATTGTGCATCTCTACGCAAATTGGCCTCATGTTTGTCTCTAACATGCCACTGAATGTCATACTAAGCAACTGATTTTCTATTGGTGTTAATGATTTTTCTTTCGCAAGAATGAAAGTATACTTGTTACTTTCGACTGTCCAAAGGTTCAATTGTTCATCATTTGATGCTATTCAATGTTGGTACAATTCAAATAGCATTATTTAAAGTTTGTTCGCGTTAATGAAGTTTATGAAAGTGCTAATGAAGTCCATTCACCATTTAGTTTCCAATGTTGGCATTTAAGTGAATGTTCATTTGTGTAAACGAACAGCAAAAGGTGTTATAAAAAAGTGAGACTGCAACATCTCAAAGTGTCATCACTTCATCTTCAGGTAAATAAATGAAGTGTTGGTTCAATTCATTATAAATTCCTATCTTAGTTATTCAAATCAGTGACCATCACACAATAGCCCAGCAAGTTAGTACTCTTGCTTAATAAATACTTTTGGTACTAAAGTATGCTCACCCATTAAAACAGCCAAGATCTGTCCATCATAGAGATCTTCTGTTACGTCTCTGACTAAAATTCTCAAGTCTGCTAGCACGTCATTAATCCAGTCTAGCAAAACCTAAAGCAGTTTGTATTAAACCAAACAGAGTGTGTCACAGCTACACATAACCAACTAAATTAAACCACAACTTTCTCAAAAGCTCACTTCTCTTTTGAATTCTCTAAAGCTGTAATGTCACAATGTTCAACAGACCCTTACCGCTGATAAAAAAGGACTGTTGGTGCACTTGCATAATGTTAGTGTTGTTCAAACTGAAGTAAAATATTCACAAATTCCAGTGAGAAAAATTGTTATTCAAAACTCAGTGTTTTATTTTAGTTTAAAGTCAGTTCTAGATGGTCCAACCATTGATTTCATCTGGATTATCCCGATTTTGCTTGAAAATCCCAATTCCTGACCAGTATGCGATCGGGATAGAAAAAATCCAGATTTGGACTCGAGGTGTGAAATTTTGTCTAATTCACATAAAAGAAATCGAATTGCAGAATAATTTCCTGAAAAACTGAGGAAACTGCAAGAAATATCAAACAAAATCCAGTACTTTTGTTGTGGACCCGTCATTCATTATCATGTATTGTTTTGTAAGCAAAAAATGTTTGTTGAGAACTGAAACACAAAAGTTGCAATCAAATTTACCAGAAATTTTTGACAAGAATTGTTGTGTTAGAACATCAGAAATGGCATTTCAGAGTCTCTAGCTTTGGGGGGGGGGAAGGGGATGCCCCCAAACCCACCCCAGCAAAAGGTGCTTTGCCATTTTTAAAAACAGTATCTCTCTGAAAATTCCATCCCAATTTAAAGACCTCTGAAGGTTGGACAGTCTGTAGTTCCTCCCTGCTAGAATTTATGAATATTCATAAAAGTTTAGTTTGACACATTCGCTGATAGTCTGTTTTTATCAGCAGTACCTTGAACAGGAAAAGAGGCTAGTACTCAAGAACTGACAAAATTGCTTCATGTACATTTTCTGGTTAAATTTTGGGTGAACCAGTTCAGATAATAGTAGTTACAGTACTTAACAGGACTAATATTGAACAATATGAAACAAAAAATGTACAATAGCTACATAATTATTAAGTGCCCTGATGATCATTAAACCTTTATCATTCTGCTTGAGCATTATTTCAGATGCAGTATTTACTTCAAACCTGTTTCCTTCATAAAATATTATGGCAAACAGTAAAAAATGTCCTTCAACAGGGTTTTCAGCTGAAAACATTGATCAATATGAATAATTGAGTAGAAAATTTTCCTGGGTTTTACTTTGGTTGAGGGCAGGTGCAGCTGTCCTAATTTTATGAGAGAGTTTCAGATTGGACAACGAGTATGACCTTGAGTTTTTTCCCATTCAACAACTGCGCATGCCAGAAGTTGCAAAGAAACTATGCCATCTCGTTGTGTTGCCAAAATCTCAAAGTCCATGTGCCAAGTTCTTTGCAAATCTTGTTGTAAACAAGACAACGACAACAAGTTGCACTCGAACCTGTACTTGTTGTCGAATCTGAAGCTCTCTATTATTAACCCAGCCTGTCTCATACAACCTTAACCCTAGTCCTAACCTTGACCCTGCCTCACACCACTCTAATCCTAACACTAACCCTGCCTTATATTCATCCCTAACCTTTGCCATCTTTATTTACTAGCTCTAACAAAATGTAATTAAAGGCTGTACCTCTGTCAGGTCTTTTACTTTCTGGTCCTCAAGAGAAGCTGGCTCAACCATAGATCTTTCTTCATTCTCCTCTGTATAAGAATCACAACACTTACAATATCACTATTAATAACTAATAACATCAACAACACTAATAATAATAATTATTACAATAAGTCTTAATTTGCCTGTTTTGAAATGGTTAAAACCAAGGTAAAACAGTTAAAAACTAATTTTAATTTACCTTGATTCTAACTACTTCAAACAAGCAAACTATGACAATTTACCTTGATTTTAACCAATAACTACATATTAATAAAAGTGCTGTTCATTTTTAACACCAAGAAATTTATCTTGACTGCTATAATAGTAATGAAAACAATCACAATAATAAACAATATTGACTCATTTTTCATACCATAAATCAGTGCAAAATGCTAGCACAAGAGTCATACTAAAGGAAATATTGCATAGTCAGGAAAGAAAAATGGTTTGAACACACCCCAGCAAGTGTTAATAAAAATAACTAGGTGAGAGCAAGTGGAGATGAGCACACACTTCAGAAACGCTTAAACGTTTATAAACCAATTTATTAGGAAAACATGATAACTTTTGTTATTATCATAACTTCTTAACTGATGTAATACATAATGCAATGAGTTGCACTGTACTATATTCCCTTTAAAGTTTCAACTACATCTATAGAAAAGGTCATTCAATCAATGTACGACAAATTACTTACCAAGGACAAAAGTGTCAGGTGCGATAGTAAGAGGGCTGGTTGGTGATTCAATGGCATTTCTCCCCTCTGTCTCAAGCTCATTTACTGTGAGTTTAAAAAGGTATCTTTAATTTATGTGTCATATTAAAATAACATAACATCTTAGAAGGAGCTTTATTTTGTGCATAATAACATACATGTACAAATTACTCATTTCTGATTGGCTGAGAGCAGTGCAAGCTAAATAGTAACACCGGTGCAAAAATGTGTAATACCAGTGCAAATTACAAATCAAAATTGTGGAATATTATTGGCTGAAGACAACAGAAGATTTCGTAAGCCAACTTTTATCATGTAAAACAAAGAAGAAATTTGTGCGGGAAAATTTGACGAAATTAATTTTGAGAAAAATGGCCAATGAACAAAGTCAAAGATTTGTTTCAGCAACAGAAGAATTATTAATGAACTGAGAAAGGGTGTAAAAAATGTCAACATCTCCAAAACTATGATGTTTTCGTACAGTGTGTGGAAGACTTGGAGCAAAGAAAAAACTTTGTTTTGTAAATAGAGGAACATGAACTAACTGAGCTAAATGTTTGTAACTACTTGAGAAATTCTATGCTGAAGTAAGAGAACAAGGATGGAGATGATTAGGAGCCTGACAGCTCGAAAGTTAAGATTGCTGCTCTCAACAGTAACCTGAAAGAAAAGTTTTACCCACTGTCAATTGTCAAAGACCGTGAATGATTTCACTCCTCGAAGCAGGTTTTTGAGGGAAAAGCAAAATTACTTCGGCTTGCCTGTCATGGTAATTGCCCCAACAAAGCAGTCACAGCAATAAAAGTGTCAGAAGTGTCAAACAAATATGCGTCAAAATATTCACTTTTGCTTCACAATTTTTTAATGAATAAAATTATTTTTAATAAGTAATCATATGACTTTTCTTGTGCAATTTGGAATAAATTTGCACTCGTGAGTTTTCAAAAAGTTCAAATTTAACTCGCCCTGTGGGCTTGTAAAATTTCAATACTTTTTAAAAAACTAACTTGTGCCAATTAATTCCAAATTACACTCGATGTCTTTCATTACCTGTACGAAAAATCTCAATTTTAAACCTAATTTTAGCATCGTTCCTTTCAATAATTTTATGTACTTGAAGATACAAATTTTTTAGTGCTGGCTTTGATCATTATAAACAAAATAGTTGACAAACTATGAACAAATTGATAATATAATTGGCAGTTTGAAGTTAGAAAACATATCACAAAGCTTAATAACTGAACATTAAAAACTGAATGAAAAGTGAAAGAAATTCCATGTATTTATGTCACCTTTAATACTTCCTATGGCAAAGTTTAAAGGTTGATCTTAATAAATATTATTTAAAACTATCAAACAACAAAATACCTTGCATATATAGAATGATGCAAAAGCCCAAATTCCAGTTATTAAAAACCTACTAAAAACTCATTAACTTTATCTAAACTATAAATGTTACATGTTAGTAAATAGTGTTAAACATTCTAATCCCAATAAATCACCGCTGCCTGGTTAGCCCAGTTGGTAAGATGGCAGTCTGTCGTGCAAGAGGCCCGGGCTCGATTCTCGGTGCCGGACCTTCACTCAGGGTCTTAAAATAACTGCTTCAACATCTGCAAATGGTTAGATCTACGCATCTTCTCAGATAAGGCCGTTAAACCGTAGGTCCTGGGTGGCAGACCTCGAAGGGGACCTTGAGTCCTATTGCCTGTTCTCCCGAGGCTCATCGAGTCAAAATGTTATAAAACATATAAAACAAAAAACTCTCATTCATGTTGACTACCCATAAACTTCAGGTTGAAATAATGGCTGGTAAAAAGATTGGATCATATATGAACGTCTTAAGTACTTCTGCTTACACAACTTATGCAAAATAAGACACTTTGTTAATATTATTTAGAAAATTAGAATTGATCATACTAAGAAGGAAAGAAGAGCTTAAGATCAAGAGCAAATTCTCCTAAACTTCATTTGATAAAAAATAGGTCCTTCATTGTGAGAATTTGCAATGTTTGGGGGTAAAAAAGTTGAAAAGTTTATATTATTTTACCTAATCTCCTACAGGTATTAATTTTTCAGAGTGAAAGATTAAAGTCCATATCAAGATTAATTTTTTACTTTTTTGGATTAAGACTGTTGTCATCTGCGAACTTAAAATTCAAATAACCTAAGAAAATTTCCATGTCTAAGTACCTATGCTTTTTAACCAAAAAAAGATTGGAATGCAAATTTTGACCGAGGAGGCCGGGGACTGGTAAACTCTGGCATAGCAGCAGTGATTTTTTAGGTTTTTGTTTAAAAATTTTCATTTCTGTTAAAAAACGTCATAAAATTTTTATTTCAAACAATTTCAAGGGAATAATTCATTGATTAAAGTTATAACAATGTGACTATTGTAGCCAGAATTGAAGTTTTTGAGATAAAAAAGATTGTATCTGCTTTGTGTCCCGTGCTTCGTTACCACTGCATGCTTCAAGCATAAAAAATGTAACATGAACGGTGAGAAAAGGTTTTTTTTTCAAAAATTACCACTATTAAGGGGTTCTACTTTTCATAATAAGCTTGATAGGGACTTTAAACTATAAAGTAACATATTAATTTTTTTATGTAGTAGTTAAACTGACACTCTCAATCAGTAACTGAAAATACTCCAAGTAGGACTATTTAGCACTGAGTAGAATTTTGGCAGGTACTACTAGCCTTATAAGGGTGAGTGGCAGTAGAGGATTTGTAAATTTGCAAAGAAATTGGGCTTCATTGTTTATTTTGGCATCACTTTGACTTGAATAACAATGAAGGAAAACACTGTCAAACAAAAGCTGTTAAATAAACTTTTATCTTCCAAAAACATTTTCACTTGCACGTGATAGAACTCAGCCATTTTTTCCCAATGAAAAAAAAAAACAATCTATATATATCACAGAGCTAAGATCAAAATATACGTCAATAATTTGTTGCAAGCAGCTCAAATACAGTAAGTTCCATTCGCTGACATTACTTCACAGTAACATCAGATATGTTTCACACACATACCAAACATATAAACAATGATTTAAGTCAACTTAAACACAGTCCATCAATAGTTTCTTGGTTTGACTATTTTTTAGTCTAAAGTTACAGCAAGTTATTTCATACAGATGACTTAATTACTAACATGGCATAAATTATTGTTTAACATGTACAGTAGCTAGCATGAGGTAAACTCCAAATTCTTTAAACAATGTTATCTAAAAAGTTAACTCGATGAACAATGACGTTATTGTTGTGCAAAATAAGCCTAGATTGTATCAAAGCAATAAAAGTTTGACTGGTACTAATTACTGCAAATCAACACTTTCAATAATTTTGAATAACTTAACATATAGTTACTTAATTTCTTGTCCATAATCTTTGCCTTCAAGCTACAGGAATAAAACCAAACTCTCAGCGAGAAACCAGACTGGACTCAGCTCAAAGCCCTCGACGTGACTATTTAATAATCGGCTGGCAGCTGTAAATAGTAAAGGTCGCGAGAAATCAGGGTTGACACCCTATCTAAGGTTAATTGACTGTTTCCTCTCACTGACATTTTTCATCTAGGGGATAAATTGGGCATTAAGAAAATACACTTGTTCGAATTTCAAATAAAAAATGTTTATCAATAAGGTATCACTATTCTAGTGAAAATACACTAAATTAGTGTGCACTTATAAGGCAAGACTTGTTTGTAATAACAAATTACAATTAATCAACAAAACTTACCCTTCTCTTACTAAAAACATTTTCTTATAAACTAAGCATATTCTAACCTTAAAACAACTGCTTGAAAATCTAAAAAGTGACCATTCATTTTCTTTGTCTCCACAAGTTGATTCTGAAAGTGTCCATTACTTCAACAAATTTTGAAGTTTGTAATTTTGTAAGATTTTATGATTATAAAAAAATTACCAGGATAAGGGTAAAACTAATATAAGTTTACTGTGCATTTGGAAAAGTACCAACACCTTTTCCAGTTTAATCAAACAGCTGACCTTTTAGATAACTTTCTTGATAGAACTCTGGAAAAGGTGTTAAAGTAGAGAAAATGGTGAATGCATAAACATTTATTCTTCATTAGACTAAAGCCACAGTACTTACTAAAGTCTAGCCTAGGGTTGTTTTAATACAATTCACTCATGATACAAATAGGATATTAATAATAGAAGCTGTGTAATGAAAGATAATTTGTTTCTAGTTTTCATATACACCATACATTTTACATTAAGAATTATTTTTATCAAATTTTATTAATAATTATGTTAAAACAAAAAAAATTACTTTAATACATAATTAAAGATAAATATACTTTGGTCAACTGTGTTATGATAAGCAAATTTATGTTACAGTATAAAATATTAAAAGTGTTCTCTGGTTGAAGATTTAAAAACACAGGCTTTTAGGTTGTCTACCTATAATGGCAGTTGTAGGCTGATGACTGAAAGCTTATACTTTCAAACCTTAAACCAGACATTGTTTTTAACTGGTTGTGACTCTTCAAGTTATTACTAACAGTATTATCAATAGTAATAGCTGTGAAAAAAAAATTTAAGAGGAATATTGCTTCACTTAGTACATATAAATTATTGTTTTGTTAACATAATATTAGTACTAATTAATGTTTTCATTATTAAAGTGCACTCCACGCACAGTAAAAACTGAATTGGATAACAGATCTTTTTCTTTAAATTTAATCTATTTCAGGAAAAGAAAGACTCTTTAAATAATGATGTTTTGGCAGCTGTACTGCCATCTTTTTGAGAGCAAAAAAGTTTGCTATTTGTACAAACATATAGTTATATTTTGATTAATCCTAACTCGTTAGTGTAAGCAAAGAAAGAGGTAATGGTGGCGGCAATAGAGGTGCCAAACTTGTTTAAAATGATAACAAGTACGTAGTAGAACTACAGCTGTTTTATTGCCAACAAACCGTCAGCCAACCTACTTCTTACTGTCAGTGGTAAAACTGAGGCTGTACCAAAAAGAGTGTACACATAAAAATATGTTATAAAAGCTTAATACCATATAAAAAGAGATGAGTAATGATGTAAAATAGTATCGATTTTCTACTGGTCAATTTTCCAATGTCAAATATTGAGTTCAAACAGAAAAAAGCTGCATGTCAGAAGTGCAGTTCTAAACCATGAGTAAAGGAGACCCTTTGGAAATAGTACAGTTTTTTAAGTCTTTCTTCTTAAAAGTAACTTTTAATTAGTGAATAACATACAGATATCTCTTCATTATAAAAAGTAGGTAATAATTAGTTACATATTTTTCAACTTGATACCAGTTTATTATTCTTTTATACAGAATACAAGATCTTCAAGCCTGTAACTTGAAATAGGAAGCTGAAACATAAAATAACACTGTTCTGCTATTAAACCTAACCCCCCCCTCCTCACTGAATTCTTTGAAAATTTGGATGATAAACCAAAAAATTATTTTAAGTGGCCTTATCTCAAAATTGTGCCGAAAGTTAAAAAAATCATTGAAAACAAACACTACGACAATCTTAAAATTATAAACACCGTTTTGCTATGCATTTCAGAGCACTGAACTGTTGTATGTCAAAACTGTGCCAAAATTTTAAAAAAATCATTAAAAACAAACACTTTGACAAACCAAAGAAATCACGGTCGTAGATATGTTTATTTGTTTGTTGCTTAAAACATCTTGACGTATGTTAGAACTAAAGATAACAACTGCACACCACTTCTCTAGTATTAGCGAACACATGACCCAAACACCTTTCTAGCTCTTTGAAAAGAGCAAATGTGCAATATTTTTCTTTTATGTTTATAGAGTTCAATAGTTGGCCTTATCTGTTATCAGACATGTTTGTCGCAAGGGCGTGTAATTTTCGGCATTTCCTTAGGGCTTGCAGAGTTTGAATGTCTCGATTGCTAAACCTGCTCATCTCTCTTGTAAAAGTGGGACCAAACTATTTTCATCGAAAGATGCTTACGTTTAAATCACGGAATCATCCCTCAGTTTATCAACTACGGATTTATTGCCGCTAAAGATCAATTTGAGAGGCAGCTGAGCGGGGAAAGGGTGTTCGCGTGACAGAGATGGTTCACAATTTTTAATAAACTTTACATCGGAATTTCGGGTTCAATCTGTTTCTCTCAAATGAGAAATTTGCACTTGCCTTCTTGTTTTGCTTTACTCTTTCTCGTTAGTGTTCCCATCCATCCCTTTTTGGAGTTGTCTCCTCGTTTCAAAGTACCACCGGGAGATGTGGGAGCGGCTTGGGATGTTGACGTTCTAGGTAAAGTCGCCATCTTGGATTTCGTCCGTCGAAAACATCTCCCAGAAGTCTCATGAATTTTCTCAAAAAATTATTTTTTACTTAACCTTCTTTTGATTGGTTGAACTATCTGACCAATCACATAGTATTTTATATAAAATATTTGGCCACTCGAATTGCAGCCTCGTTCCTGTGACGAATGCCTATCCGGATTTCAAAAATGGCGGCAGCATCCTTGTTGTTGTGGAGATAGTTTTGTTCCCTGCTTAACTATGGTAAAAATTTAAGTGCAACCTTGAAGTCTTCGAAATGCCTCCGTTAGACTGGGCAAAAGTTATGGGGGTCGATTTAGTAGCTTTGGAAGAAGATCCCGACGCAGCAGACGAAATGTATACTGTTTTGGAGTCGGTAAGGTTTCATGTCATTTTCTTGTTGTGAAGTGGCAAGTACTTAGGAGTTCTTAGGCAATGAGTATATCGAGCTTTTGTGTTCACTTGAGTGTTTTACATCTCGCTGACTGCTACAGTAACCGGATCATAAGTTATTCCATGCATGTCAGATAGTACGCAGGCTTAGGGAAGCAACACAGTCACAAAACGAAGGTTGTTTATGTTTCAGGTCAATTTAGTTTTAGGTGAAATTTATTTCAGCCTAGGTCATTTTTCTAAAACTAGGTTAATAATTTGAACCAGCTCTTTTTTCATAACTTTTCGTTATGTATTGTTTGCCAGGTGCACGAAGTATAAGCACTAAGTTTTTCAGGTCAAGAGCTTGGCTTAATATTTAGGGTTAGGGGTTAGGGTTTGTTAAATTAAGCTTTTATTTTGTCTTTTAAATTTACAATTAATTTTCAAATAAAATGCGTGGGCGACTAAAGTTTTGTCAACCTGTGAACCCAGACTCACTAACAAAATCTGGCTGGCTTTGACCCAGGTTTTTCTTAAGATTGATGATCATTTTTACCCAAAAAGCCATATTCATGAAATAAGAAATAGGCTCTTATACATCTTTAATTGTAATTAGATTGATGCATTTATAGTTGATTATGAATTAAGAAACACTTAAAGAAAAGCTTTTGAAAACTTGACTCACAAACAGTAAACCCCACTTTAAAGCCCCCGTCCTGCTCCCCAGTTTTAAGTTCCCCCCTAGATACAGTATGAGCCCATCCACTTGCCAATGAATATTTTACTCTGGATATAAGCCCCC